>PTEX01000195.1:1045305-1201617 GCA_003342815.1 Eudromia elegans
GCCCCGGCCGCTGGGCAGCCCCCCCGGGCCTCGGCGGGACCAGGGCCGGGCCCGTCTGCTCGTGGCGCCGGCCCGGGGGGCTGCGGCGGTAGCGGCCCGTGCCCTGTGGGCCCGGCCCGGTGCCTCTGTCCCTCTCCCCTGGGCTCTGCTGGGCGCCCTGGGCTCGCTGCGCGGAGGGCGACGTGGGGGCCGCCGCGCAGGGCSCTTGGAGGGAAGCCCCTTGTCTTGTGTTTGCCAGAGCGAGAGTTGCCCCTTTCGGTGGGTCGGGGTGCAATTAGGGCTGYGGGGTTAATCGTGAACCTTGCTCGTGTGCCTCAGCCACCATCCCGCACCGAGCGGGGAGGGGGGTAGCTAAACGGGTAGGTGTTTGCTTATTATCCCGCTTATTTGGTGAAAATGCCACTGCCGAAGCACCTGCCATGTTGTACAAACCCTGTCACCTTTCAGAGCATGTCTGGGAATTCCCCTGCTTGGAGTCTTGGAAAGAAGCTTTTTCTCCCTTAATGCTGGAGAAATATTCATGTTTATTTGGGCATTATTGAAGAGATGAGAGTGGTGATAGGCATATATAAAATCAGCTAGTGCCTATAGCTTTGTTTTTCGCTTGCCTACACTGCATGCCTTGGTGACACTGATTTGTAAGGCCCTGAGCTTAGCTGGTGTGTTACAACTTCCTCGGCTTATTACTCGCTGTTTCTCTGATGTGGATAAGGTTGTAGCCTCTAGTCCAAGTTACTAAAGCAAGGCATGGTTCTGCAGCAGAGTTGCTCAGTACTTACATTCATCCTTTAAGGAGCTTTGAACTTGTCCTTGAAATTGAGGTAGATTTGCTGCTATGTTCCTGGTGAGGCACTTGTTGGTTGTGCATAAGGTGTGCCTTGCTCAATCCCAGCAAACCTGCTCGTGAAATCCTTTTACAGGTAACAGAGTTGAAGTTTTCCAGGGAAAGAAATAAACCAAGAKAGCTAACAGTGGCTGGTGTAAATGCTGCACTAATACACATTCCCTGACTCTTAGTTACCTGTAGAGTAGGTAAGCACATTAGTGGACTAACTGATTAAGAACTCCGGTTTCTCGGGCTGCTGCTTGTCTTCAATCATTCCCATGTGACYTGGCCATAGACCTTGGAGCTTTATTCCTTAAAGGTGTGCACCCRAAGTTAGTCATCCCAAATCAGTCTCCTGATGAGGATTCCTTGGGGCAGTGCTTTAGGTGCTTAGCTTAATTGCATATGTCTGCAGCTGAGAAGGTCTTTAAACCAAGAGCTCTGCCCTTGTTTGCCCTAGCTGTGTTTTACCACCCAGGTTAAGATGAGGCRTGAATCATAACGTGGTCTTTTTGTTAACAGGTGGTTCGTTAACCAAGCTGGCTTACTATTCAACAGTACAGCATAAAGTAGCAAGAGTGAGGTCCTTTGATCATTCTGGCAAGGTAAGAAGTGCAACATATGGTGCAACAGTTGCATATGAGTGGCTTGGAAAAAATGTACAGCTAAATGCAGAAAGTCTTAATTGGTATGTCCTGATATACTCAGGACTGTCCCAAAGCACTTTTTCCTGCAGCTTGGTGGAGTATGTGTCTCCTGTTGATAACCTGTAGGTATATTCAGGTGAAACGAAGCTTCACCTTGGAACTGGCAATTGCTCTTGCTTTGCAAGTTTTATATAGGTCTAGATACAAATTTCTATGCMTCATAGATGGTCCTCTCGCTATGAGACTAGTGGTGAGACTTTGAAGTTGTGTAGCCCATACACGAGAACTCGACTATGTTCCTCACCTYCTATAGGCTTTAGGTGTTCAAATTRCTCGGTGATTGAAACAGTTATTTTATATGTGGATTAGTATGACACTGGTTTAAAAAACAAATAAACCACTCTTCGCTGTAAGCATACCTTTGTCTCACATTGACATCACATATGTATGATGCATGGGAGGGAACTGATTATGTTCTTGGCTTCTTAAAGAATATWAGAGTTTATAGGAATTGCCTTCTTATTTGAAAGCAGCTTGGGATCTTCTGCTATGCTAACCTTAATGTGGTTTCAAGACAAAAAAAGCACAATTATTCAGTTGTTTAGCATATGCACTTGTTTCTGAATAATGAAATCTATACTTTTTCTTTTAAAGGACTTAGAACAYGAACCTTTATATGAAATATCAGTTCAGGAGGAGATTACAGCTCGACTTCACTTCATTAAATTTGAAAACACTTATATTGAAACCTGCCTAGACTTCATCAAAGATCATCTAGTCAATACAGAGACAAAAGTAATCAAAGCTACAGGTGGCGGTGCCTATAARTTTAAAGATCTTATTGAGAAGAAGTTGGGGTTGAAGTAAGTAGAACTGTAAAAACTTAATTATGGGAGTGTGTTTCTTCCTTGTAAAAGTGACTCTTCRTTGTAGTCAGTTTCAATAGATTAACAGGAGATGTGCCAGAGAATGTGCCCATTCATCTTGGGCAGATAACGCCGGGCTGTTCTGTTAGTGAGCAGAAGTTGCACAAGATTATGAAGAGGCACAGTAGGAGACCAGTAGGGCCAACGGAAAGGAACGCAGGTTGTAGAAGAAAGGCAGTCAGAAAACTGTTTTTATCACAGCTTTTTCCGTGAAGTGTTTAATTTGCATCCACTTCTCTAGCTTAAACTGCTACGTGCTGCTTTCATGAGACATGGTTTTTCCATTTAAAAGTCTAGGATTAAATTAATAAAAGGAAGACTTTAACATTGAAAGCCAAAATTATGTTGGCAAACACTTTTATCCTGGATATATGCACTTTTCTGTGCATGCCCAGAAATAAGTAATTGATATGATACAGTAATTCACTGCATAGCTCCTACCTAAACCTCACATAGAAACATCTCTTTGGAGGAGAATGAAGTGCCAGTCCCAAGAATTTATAGCCTCATTCARGCACCTTTATCAGAAGCCACATGCTAAAAAGATACTATAAATGTAGATAAACTTATCAGGTAGTGTTTTTATGTTGGTGTAGGAGATATTCTTGGCAAAAACTTCAAGACTTCACATATGCTGTAATTTTAAGAAGCACCACTCTCAATATTCAAAGTATTACGCTCACTGCCCTTCATAGACTTTCCAAATTACCTTTTTTGTCAAATACTGAAAAAAAATGTTCTAACTAATRTTCTTATTTCCAGGACTGATAATTTTTTTTTTCTTCCTCTTTCACCTTTCTTCAGAGTAGATAAAGAAGATGTAATGACCTGCCTAATTAAAGGATGCAACTTTGTGCTAAAGAACATACCACATGAAGTGTTTGCGTACCAGAAAGATTCAGACACAGAATTTCGGTTTCAGACAAACCACCCAAATATTTTCCCATATTTACTAGTCAATATTGGCTCTGGGGTTTCTATAGTGAAGGTAAGTGGTTATTGAAATGTTTTCTCATCAAATTTGATAAAGCTGATGTAAAACACCTTATCATTTTAGGTTTATAATGGCTTTTTTTTCAAATTATACAAAGTTTAGAAGAGGAAATCACGATTTTTTTTCCCTTTATTTTAAGGAGTTAAACATTTTTTTTCCATTGACTCTTGCAGTCTTTAGCTGAATTCAATTCAGAGTTTAGAGAAGTTGCTTCATTAACCAACGGGATTTTTTTGCTACGGTATATAGGAGATCACATTTCATGTCCCTAATTAAGATGTTCTGACCTAGAAGTAAATACTCAGATTTATGAAAGCAGTTTGTGTCATTCAATTGAAAATTAGCTTTAGCCACTCCATGCTGCTGCTGCTAGTGACTAAAGCTTAGGAGCCTGTTTCTGAGCTGGAGGGTAGTAACTCTGCACRTATGCAGTAACTCTGCATTCCATAGGAATAGAAACAAATGGAACGTTCTACACTAGGCATCTAGAACAGAAAGCTCTTAGTGTTTTAAGTTTGTGGACTATACACAAAATACTGTCATGTTTGACTGTTTATAGTTACAATATGACTTTCTAAGCAAAATCTGTCTTTCTTTTTTGACAGGTAGAAACAGAAGACAAATTTGAATGGATTGGAGGGAGCTCAATTGGAGGTGGAACCTTTTGGGGTCTCGGAGCACTGCTCACAAAAACGAAGGTATCTTTCAATGAATGAGATGCTAAGAGGAAGCTCAAAAAGCCTTACCCTTTTTACTTAATCATTATTTCTCTCTTAATGTCTGTGTGGGAGACCAGGGAATTAATCTGCTTGAAGATGAACAAAACCTTGTGACATTTAGGATGGTTTTAGTATTCTCCACAAAGTACTTCTGCTAGACTGTTAGATAATCAGTCTGAGTCTCTRGGTTCTTGCAGAAGAGATCAGAAGATGAGTCTTGTGCTTCATCTCTATTTTGGGGGGAAATTTGGAAATTTTTTTGCAGATAACTATAGGAAGTCTAGTTCTTGGAGTGGCTGTGCTTTTCATGAGTAAAGGTGTACAAAGATCAGTCTGTCCACTTAAGATATGGACTCTGGGTAAGTCCTACTTAGAAGTAATATGTCTCTTGCTGGTGAGGATGCTTCTAAAACAGGCCAGAACCCTCTTTTCTTATCAGTAAAGATGCTGTGGAAGTTTGGTTTATTGGACAAGTTCTATGGTCATCCAGAAAATGTGGATTAACCCTGTTTGCTTCTCTTATTCAGAAATTTGATGAGTTGCTGCAGCTTGCCTCCAAGGGACAACACACAAATGTAGACATGCTGGTGAAAGATGTGTATGGAGGGGCCTACCAGACCCTGGGGCTAAGTGGCAATCTAATAGCGAGCAGTTTTGGGAAATCTACTACAGCAGATAAAGGTACCAGTGCAGAAAAGATCTGCATGAGACTTGGTATACAATTGATACTTCTTACTGATGATCAGCAGGGATTTGCTGCTTTTGAGAGCTTCTAGCTTATACTTAAAGGATGGAAATGTAGTTGCCAGCTTCATCAGTGTAAATATATCTTGTCACACCTGTTTCACTGTGCTATATATGTTGGGCTGGGAGGGGACATGAGACATCATCTGAGTTCTTTGAAGCTAATGAGGGGAGGAAATGTAACCAACTCCTCTGGACCTTGGCAATCAAGGGTTGGTGATGATCTCCTAGCAGCTAGAGAAAGAAAGATGAAAGAAGGGGAGCTCCTATGAAGTTGGCCTCTCAAGGTGGCCTTTTTCAAGCTATTCTTTCAGAGTGAGAATTTTTTCATAGCACTTTTTTTTCCCCCTCACAGTACCTTCAGTCAAATAGATACTCTTATTGGAAGGGTGTGTTGTGTTTTTGTGTTCTTATTTTTATAATAAGATGATTTTCAGGTGTAGCACTTTTTATACTTGAAGAATAAAATGTTTAGTGTTTTTATCACTTTCCTGTGATGCTTTAGAATTCCTACTAATTATGAAGCATCAAGGGGAGAAAATATATATGTGAGTTGTCTGACTATCATAAAACCAGAGTGATCCTTAGAATAGAGAGTTAGCAGTGAAAGGGAGAGATTAATTCCTTATTCTATTAAACTGTGCAGTTGATTTTCAATCTTTTATTGGTTAAAGAAATTATTGAATCTAGTCAAGTGTGGGGTTTTTCCCAGCTGTGTTGTCCCTTTGAGCATTCTCCAACTGTATTTAATTTGACTTGTTATTTCCTTTGTTTAAGAATTTTCCAAAGAAGATATGGCAAAAAGTTTGCTACATATGATCAGCAATGACATTGGCCAACTTGCCTGCCTCTATGCCAAGCTCCATAACTTAGATAAAATATATTTTGGAGGATTCTTTATTCGGGGTCACCCTGTCACTATGCGTACAATAACCTACAGCATCAACTTCTTCTCCAAGGTAAAGCAAGCTGAGAAATTCCTAATAAGTCATGCAGTTAGGTATCTTTACATTGGCAATTCAGAGACTGAATAAATGGATTAGCAAATAAAGTAAACTTAAAGGGCTGCTGTTTACATAGGAGAGACACAGCTACACAGATCAATTGTGGGAGGGATAAAATAAATCAGAATGGCCTGGGAGCCCTGCCTCCCTTTCCTCCCTGTGCCTGCCCTCCCTGCCTCTCTGTCCCCCAGCCTCCACCTCCTCTTTCACAAATGCCCTGCCTCTCCCTCCCTTGCTCCCTTGCATGCACATCCCCTGCCTGCCTCTTTCTTTCTCCATTCCTTTCTTCTTTCTTTTTTTTTTTTTTTTTTTTTGATTGACAGGCTCTTCTTTAACTGTCATGTAATGAATTTTCTTTATCTTCCTAGGTAGCTTCCATTGTTATTCAATTCCTCTTGCTGACTCTCATCTATTTCTTTCCTCCCCCAGGCTGTGCAATGTGGGATTGTKCTGCTGAGATAGTAGTTAATATCAGTGCTTTAAAAAAGCCAACTGTAATTCTTTTTTGGTTTTAAATCAAGGCAAATATTAAAGTGTTTTTTAATAGAAATATTGTCATAAAGTATCATCAAAAACTCATTTAGTTCTTGTTAGAGGCAGCTTAGTTCCTACAGCTTTGCAATTTACATTGTAGTCTTACAGAGCTGATGGCATATGGATATCTAGACAACAATTTTAAGACTTYTGTGTGCTGCTTATATTTTCCTTTGTCTCACCATTGCCATCCCTTTCTTTAAAAGAAGAAAACAGAACTAGATTCTTATAAGCACATCTTTCAGTGGTTCAGKCTATGCAAAACTTCACTGAGAAATGAAGTTGGTTTACTGCAGCTAACCCGAGCATCAAGTGTTCTTGCATTTGCTGCTCTAGACATAGCTGGTTTCTCTTTGGAGAAGATGGTGTTTCACCCAGCCTTGCCTGGGCAAGCTGAAGGACCATGCTGCYAGGGTGGGGATGGTTGTTCTCCCTACTTTTCTTATATTAGCAATTAAAACTAGTTTGATGGGTGGAATGCTTGCCTATGGATAATATACAGGATATCTGTATATTGTTGAACACTTAATAGCAGTGTAGTGAGATAAAAGGAGATGACCAATGGCTTGAGTGCGCTGGATGCACAATGGCATACGTTTATCCTGAAGACCTAGAAATCAGATGRTAATATTTCCAGCCATTTCAAGCAAGAGGAGTTGGGTATTCATGGAATGATGCAGGGGTGTGTCTAGAGGAGAGCTGGCTTCCCCTTGCTTCTGTGGCTGCGCAGGCCTGGAGTCCACACCGCTTCTGCATGTGCCTCCTGCTCCCAGCTGTGTCTGACTGCGCAGTGGTGTGCGTCAGCGGTGCCTCCCGAGGTGCTGGTTCAGGAACACCTCCTGGCCACATCGCTCAAGTAACTGAATGTRTTAGAGTGTAGCACGAATGAATACTACTATATTCTAGCTGTTTCTATTAAACTTAAGTGTAAAAACTAGTGACAAAGAAGTGCATGCTAGCCATCAGGGACCATCCAATTGCAATGTTTCATATTGTGGCAGGGAGAGGTTCAGGCATTGTTCCTGAGACATGAAGGCTACCTGGGAGCCATTGGGGCATTTTTAAAAGGAGCTGAACAAGACAGTAAGTACAGCATTGCTCTGTTCTGTATATGCTGTGTTCTGAARTGTCAGTGTAATGTCCAAGCTTCTCTTAAGAGGCTGCATGTGAATTGTTGCCTAAATAAATACATTTGACAAACAAAAAAAAAAAAAAAGTTGGGCTTTGCTTTTATATATTCTGTCAAGGACATCTTAATTTGTCCCTGTTTTCCCTCCTCTTTTGATAAGCCTGGAGCATTAGGCTATTTTCTTTTCTGCATTTTTGCCAAGAACTTCTKTACCTCTAAATTTGGGATCCTGAGAACTTTATTCAGAGGCCAGCTTCTGAATTCAGTTAATATGCTAAAGAAGAATGGTACCTCAAAGGTATTGACTGAGTGTGGAAAGCCTCACAGATATTTACAAACCATGAGACACTTCTGTCTAGCATTTTGTGATGTAGGTTGGTTTGGTTGAATTGTGCCTTATATTTATATTTTTTTCCTTGTTTATATACAAGCAAGCCAATCAGTGCATTAGTTGCAGTGGAACCAATAGTGAGATTTATTAATGCTTAATATATAGCAAATGCACTTCAGAACAACAGATGTGGAATTAATTTTATACCCAATTTAGGACTTTTTGGCAAGGAATCAGTTACAAAGGAGTTAATGCGGTGCTGCTGAAAGCATGTTGCTTTTGAAGCATGTGCTGTACATCAAGAACTTAATAGAAATTTMTTTCCTTTGCAAAAAAAGTTCAATAAGTAACTCTAGTGTCTGTATAAAACATATAATGTATGCTATGATTTTTGTCATGTATTATGATGTTAATGGATATGRATTTGGGAGTAAGAAATGGTCTTTRATAGTGACAGAAAAACTACCTATAGAGCTTTGAAGCATCTTGTTCTTTATAGCACCTAAGGATAATGGAAGGGGGTAAAAAGCAGAATTATTTTAGAACTTGAATTGTCTTGTGTCTCATTCAGTTTAGTATGAAGCCCTCTTGAGCTAGGTAATCTATTGAATGGTTTAAACGTTCCTGTGCAGGGTAGAGGGAAAAGTAGTCTTTATTTATAAAGATACAAGGGAAGAAAAACTGCTTTTGCAGTGGAACAGCTTCTCTGAAGGGATGCTGTCTCTAGAATCACTCACGGAAGTATTTTCAGATTATGTGTCTCTGTGTCTCTTTCTCTYTTCTAGATCCAAACCAGTATAGCTGGGGAGAGAATTATGCTGGGAGTTCTGGTCTCATGAGTACATCTCCTGATGTCTTCCCCATGCAGAGAACAAGGAGTGGAACAGTAYGTCGTCGTGTTTTCTAGAGCTAAGTGCCTTCCCTTAGTGATGGAGATAAGACCCTAGGTTCTTCTCAGTTAGTTGCATCTTGCCCCAGCACTGTGTTAATTAACAAAAGCAATGACTGATATGGTGTCTTAAGTTGTGGATGAAGGCTTGATTGTTTCATATACATCACCATATGTTGTTAAAATGTGGGTCAGTTCCTTTCCATGTCTCATAAATACAGATTGCAGCTTCTGCTTTGTCTTGTTCTGCTTCATGAAAGGAGGAAGCTTTCCTTTCCTACTCTCTCKCTGAAACATCTGTGTTTTGCTATAGAAGAAATTCTGTGTGAGAGAATTCTGATGTTCCTCTGCCTTTAGGAAGTATTTGTTTATATCCTGTGAGGAGAGAATGACATAACTGAACAGAGCATGAGATGGATCATCCCAAATAGGCTGGCAGTACAGTAATTCCAATTTCACAGTGAAAACAGCATATAATAGATGATTCTTGCTTTATTCACCTGAAGTGAATCTCTTGTAGAAATCCTAATTTGGAAAAGTCCAAGTTTCAGCAGTGGAATTAGTGCTGAAGACTGTTCAGCAACCACTTTAGTTTATGTACACGAGACTTTATCACATGGGCGGCTTTGATCTTAATCTGAACTCTACTGAGCCATTCTGTGTTTGCACATGTCATGTGAGCAAGTAACTACAAACTGACTGTATCTTTTATAAAGACATACAAGAAATGAAGCACACCACATACCGAGCTGTGTACCTATGCATATAATAGCGTCAATTCWAATGCAGTTATCTACAAATCCCCCAGTTTTAAATATGAGTGGACTGTGTAGACGTTTCGCTATTTTAAATTTGTAATGGATCAATTTCTGAGTAAGTTCAAACAAACTTTTCTTTGAATTTTTTTGTATAGTTTGACATGTTTGAAATGGATAGGTTGGAAAGGCCACTTGTTAACCTGCCGCTGCTGAAGGACCCGTCCACCTATATTCCGGATACTGTGGACCTCACAGATGATGCCATGGCCAGAAAATATTGGCTCACTTGCTTTGAAGAGGCACTGGATGGGGTAAATGTTGCAATGCAGTCGTGTTTGGATAACCTTCCTGTGAACTGGGGTGTTTAGCCTGCAAAACATATYTGCAGGTGTCAAGCTCTTTGACTGAGTCCAGTTCAGCTTCCCGTGTTAACAGAGGCACCTGAATTTACCCAAGTCTCCTAGATGTGTGTTCTCTTCAGAGAGAGATGCTCTTTTCCCATGGCTTGTTTTTAGGGGTGTTTCCAGAGCATCTCCTAAACACCACACGTCATTTCTGTTTGCAGGGCTGGTAAGCACGATGACTACGCAATGGGGGAAAAAGCGATTGTCAAAGATGCTTCTGTTGTTTTCTGCTCGTGGAAGCAGTCCTGCTGACCTAGAGAGACTTTCCATCCAAAAAGCATTTGGATTTAATCAAACCTGGGTTATTTCTTTTTTTACACCAAGTAATAACTGTATTTTCCCAACTCAGTCAATTAATGTTTACTAGTACTTGAGTGATATATAACTAGTTAGCAAATACAAATCAAACTCTGTAGGAAGGAGAAGGGCTGGGAAAAGCACAGCAGATATTTTTAAGGCTGAGCTTCCAGTTAGTTAAATGGAAGAATTCATTTAGTAACTTCAGTCTTGCCTCACTTCTCTTCCAGGTAGCAAAGCGTGCTGCAGCCAGTCAGCCAGACTCCATCGATGCACCTGAGAGAGCTGAGAAGTTCCGACAGAAATATTGGAATAAACTCCAGACGCTCAGGCAGCAGCCTTTGTAAGGATCCTTATTTTTTCATTTTCAGCACTGGCTGCTTTTATCGAGCTGAGCAAACTAAAATACAGCTAAAGGCTCACTAGGCTGGAGCTAATTCAAATATCCAGCATCCTTGCTGCTCAGAACACTTTTTCCTTGCTCTCTTTAACTTATTTAATATATTACCACTTAAAACCAATACTTAGTGCATGTGGTGTATAAAGACTTTTATCTAAAGTGTACATGTGACATGTTGTGAGTTAACAGAACTCATCCTAAGTTGGGAGGAAAGAGGTGAGGGGAAATAACTTTTCTCTGTCTGAAATAGTTAACATCTCTCTTTTCTTCTCCCCCCACCCCCACCTCCCCCTCCCCTTTTTAAAGTGCATATGGTACCTTAACAGTTAGAAGTCTGTTGGATACAAGGGAACACTGTTTAAATGAATTCAATTTTCCAGATCCCTACTCAAAGGTAAGTTGTTCTTGCTTTACAGGGTGGACAACATGTAAGTTCAAAGTGTGTGTGTGTTTAAGAAAAACTCGGAAACTTTCTGTTTAACTAATGAATTATATAGGAGAGAGATAAATAACTGACTGTCTTGCAAGAATATTAGTTGTGGTTGCTGCTCTGAGAGGAGCTAGTGGGATTTGGAGCCTCTAACTTGTGAATTGCTGGTCCCACTTGAGGATCGTAATAACCTTTTTGGAACTCCTATGAAAGATACAAAACATATGTATCTCGCTTGGGGTGYGTGTAAATATATAATGCTTAACTCATTTAATATTTTTTCTATTATACAACTATTTATTCTTCCCTATAAATAGTAGTGTTGGGGGAAAGTTCATTTGAAGGCAATATTTCTCCAAAATAACTCCCTGTAGGCCTGATCCTTACCTCTTTTCAGTGTGGACATGCAAATAAAAACACTGCTAGTGTCTGGTTGGAAACTTTTTGACTTGATATATTTTGGCAAGTATTTTAGAAACTTCTCCCTGCTGTTTTTGGTCTTTGCTGTCAAATGTTACATTCTCTTCTAAGAACAAGACAAAATAAAATGAGGTGGGTTTTATTTGTGCCTGCTTTTATAATTTGAACAAGATATTGCCATTGTTTTAGTAATTATATTGAGTACCACCTTTACATCATCTTCAAATTTTTCAAGACCGGTTATGTAGCCCTGATCCTAATGGAAGTAGAAGGAGAATTAAARATTGAGAGTTTGAGCTGTTGCAATGATGAACCTCTGGATGGCACAAAAAGAGAGAACCCACTGCACCAAAACAAAGCAAGCGGAACAGCCTGTTCTYGGCCAGTTTTTGCACAGTGCTGTTGGAGGGCCTTCTCATCCTAGTTATGTTTTTCATAGAGAGAGCTTCAGTAGCAACGTGATCTGTGTATCTACTCTCAATTTTTCTRGTTTGCCCCAAATGTATTGCACCTCTGATTTATTTAGAAAAGTGATTTTTTGGCTGTAGAACGTATCCTGGCAGTAATGAAGCTTTTTATTAGAATCCCAGGGTAAAAAAAAAAAAAATCTTGTTGATGCCAAGCATGCTGATAACAGTAACTTGTTGGTCCATTAGAGGCCATGAACCTAAAGGAGAATGCTTGGAGGTGGTCTTGGGACTGAGACAACCAATGATGGGTAAGAATTTTTCATCTGTAAATCCAATGTTTCGTGTCTTTTTTACAGGTAAAGCAGAAAGAAAATGGCATAGCCTTAAAATGTTTTCAAAGCGTAATCGAATCTTTGGATTCATTAGGCTGGGAGGAGAGGCAGTTTGCTCTGGTGAAAGGACTTCTTGCGGGGAATGTCTTTGACTGGGGAGCAAAGGCAGTCTCAGAGTAGGTGTTAAATATTTTAAGACACAAAATATCCAATTGTTCTTAAATAAGTGCACCAATCTAATTTGAACTGTAGTTTGTATTTCACTTTCATCAGTTTACAAGCGTTGTGCTGCTGCAGATTTCATGTTTCCACTCGTTAAGTGTGGGAAAACATCTCAATGTGAATGTTTAAATTTATTTAAGATTATTATTTGGCTGCTYTGCTTGCAGCAGACGTAATTATTTAGCACTGCTTTTGGGTGTTTGCTCTATTTAATCTGACATATTCCTATAATATAAAAAATATGGTGTTGGTAACCCACAGGTAACCACCCCCCCAAAAATGTAATGTGATAAGTTGGGTGGTCTTCTATAATGATTAATTGTTGGTTTTGACTAGTGTACTTTTTATCACTGTTTGGAGGACACTTTTCCCTTAAATTTTATCAGAAGTCATAATTTTAATCATAAGAATCTCGATAGTCTTTTGACAATTTTTGGGTTTTTTTATTAGCTCTAGAATTCCCACTTTCTTTTTTGCAGGCTGTTGATATAGATCCAAGGGTGTGAGGGAGGGGTGCTGTTTTGAAGCTGATACTCAGCACCTTTTCTCAGTTTTTGGCTGCCTTGGCAAGCATTGCTCGCAGGATGCAGGAGGAAGAGTATTTCATGAGGAAGAGTATTTCATGAAGCCAAACAGTGTGGCCTAGCACTTTAATGGCAGCTCTTTCTTTGTATCTTCCTGCATGGCCATCTAACTGCTTGAAGCTGCTTTGTAATACATGTCGACATCAGCAGTGCCATTTTAAAACCAGTATCTGGTTATTTTAATATCCTCCCCCACCTCTTCCCTCACCCCCTTTACAGGTACAAAAAAGCTTCACTAAGCCAATCTTCAGATTAGACTTTGTAAAGCACCGTGGTGCCGTGCAGATATTTCACACCATGACTTACATTTATGGTGAGCTGCACACTAAAAAAGTTTATTTTTTTTGCCAACTACTTAGTGCCTGCCGTCAGCTGTATGTTGCTGAAACTTTTAGAGTAAAAACTTTGTGGTTCAGTGTATATCTGAACCTTTTCTTTTTAACATAACTGCATACATGACAGATTATGTTTATTGGGCCTATCCAAACTCTGTACTGCACCTGATGCAATAAAACTGCTGTCCCTGGGCTTAAAGAAATGATTGAATGTTCCATTTATATGTGGTGATGTTGCTTAACTTTGTAACTCATTTCTCTTCTGATACAGTGTTCTGGAATCTGAGCCACAGTTTGGATTTGAAGAAGCCAAGTCAAAACTGCAAGGTATAGGGAAATAYATTTATGGTGTTTGGAACTGGGTATTTTGTTAATATGAGAATGGCAGTGAGTGTGAAGGTGGTCACTGATAGTTCTGCTGCCAACGTGACAAGAAATTAATAATTCTTCCTGGGGTTACAGAGTGTCACTGSAGTGTTGTTGCTCCTTATAAACCTCTCTCCTTGTATACTTCTGAGCCATATTCAAAATATCATGCCATGCTTTTTAATAACTGATCCTGTCAAGGCAATAGCATCCCAGAGGTACAACTAGCTCTTCTGGGATCAGTCATAATAGCTATCTTGCATGACTTTGCTCTATTATAAAACTTTCCTTTGAAGACTGCTGTAATTGAACTATTCCAGAATTGGGAGCCTAGGATATCTCTGAATATGCAGGTTCAGTGTTCAGATCCTGAGCACAATGCTTTAATGCTTAGGTATCTTATTAAAAAAAGTGTGGGTTCTTTTCCCCCCATAATGTACAGGGTGATTGTTTGTCTAAATAATGCTAACAAACTTCTGCTTGTGAATAGAACGGCCCTGGTTAGAAGATTCCTACAGTCAATGGCTGGAGCGACTGAAGGTAGGGCTGTACTATTTTTACTAAGTATTACTTAAAGACATTATATGTTGGTCATAAAACAACATTATAATCTTGCACTGTTTTTGAAGTGAAGGATTTAACAGTTACAGCTTTGTTCAGGCAATTTGAAATGCATTAAGTCAGCAAACTCCTTAGCTCAGTACCCTTGGGAAGTGCAGTATTTGCAATGGGGCTGCTATCAAAGCTTTTCCAACAACCACATTGTGTCTCCTTTATAGGAGCACTTATTTCTATACAATTAGACCCACACTTCTGAAAACTTGATCTCAAATATATTTTCTAGGTTGTTACTCCATCTGCATCACCAACTGCATTGATTTAGGAACTTCTTAGATAGTTAAATCAGCAGTTAACTGAGCTTTTTTGATCTGTGTGATGTTTATTACTATTTAAGCAAGGGCCATTGAGAATTTTAAGGCTTTTGATTCTTTTGTAGATTTCAAACTTCATACAAAATGACAGKTTTTTTTCTTGAAGATGTAATGCTTATTTTTATCAACTAATTTATAATCAAATGCTTCTTGTGCACCAGTGATAATTAAGGAGGTTCAAGCACTCGCCTGGCAGGAATTTTCAATAGAAACTAAGTCCTGTTCACTATAAATATACTTTGGCTGCTAGTGCACAGAGTTTCACAGCATCAAATAGATCTACCTTGTCACTTTAGTCCATCCTGCCTTAACCCAACCACCAAGGTAGACTTGCCCTGACACCCAACCGATTCCTGCAAGACCTAGACAGCTGTCCCGGGCTCCTGCTGCTTCTATTTTAGAGGCTGGTATTTTTCAGATAACAGCTGCATGGAGTAACAAGTTGCTAGCCATAACCTAGCCTGCAGACACTAGGAGTATAGGCCTGGCCCCCCACTGTTCAGTGGATACTTCCCCCTCTAAACTGCTGCAGTTCGGTGTGTTAATTATCAGTTTAGATCTAATGTAGCGATGGAATTTGAAAGAGCTTTCTGAAATGAAGCAAAATAATTTAAGGCTCTAGATAACACAAATATTTATGGAAAGGAACTGTGAACTTAACCCTGAATTAACTGATTTTCTCTTGCAGGAGGGACCCCCTCATAAATGTGCCTTAATTTTCGCAGATAACAGTGGCATAGACATAATTTTAGGAGTCTTTCCTTTTGTCAGAGAGCTCCTCTCTAGAGGGACAGAGGTAAGTGATTTCTGTTGTGGGTGCAATAGGTAATGGAGCCTAATTGGTGAAAGTTGTGATATTTTATTAGTCTGTGAAAGGTAACAGACTTTACCTTTAACAGAGGGAGCTTTGTAGGTCTTGAACTTCCTAAACAAAAGCCTGTAAGTTTCCAAGACTTGAATTAACAGTTAACTCCAGGAATATGTGGTTTGGGACTCCAGGCTTTCTGTTCACTTGTCTCCTCCTGTAAGCCAGGAAATAGAGATGGTGATTTTGAACGAGCAACTCTTGTCCTGCCTTAATCAGGGAAATATTTTTAACATTTTGCTTTAGGTTATATTGGCTTGTAACTCTGGCCCTGCCCTAAATGATGTCACCTACAGTGAATCCCTGATTGTTACTGAGAGAATAGCTGCAATGGATCCAGTCATTCAGTAAGTATATAACTGGTCTTAATTTTGGACCTTAAAAATACATAGAAAGAAAAAACAATCTTGTTTTATGTGCAACTTGAATTTGTTTGTTAGTGTCTGAAATCCACAACCCGAAAGTAAGCTTTTTTGAGGGTGTTTGCYGTTGTTTTCATTAAGGTGTGGTGTTGAGAAATTGGCATTTTCTTGAACTTTCATGATTAGAAGTATACTATTTCTCTTGTCTGTACCTTCCCTTGAACTTCCGTATCCAGTAGAAGAKAAGTAGTGGACTAAATCCTGTTACTTAAGCAAACACTCAATGTTTCTGGGTGAAGTCAGCTTTCCATGACCTTGCTGTGTAACAGCTGTTTGTTTCCTTGAAGGTCTGCCTTGAGGGAAGAGAAGCTGATGCTGGTCCAGACAGGTTCAAGTTCTCCATGTCTAGATCTAAGGTATGTTGGTAAACTGCCACTTAGTTATTCTTCCCTTTTGGAAGAAGKACTTAGCTCTGGAGCATCCCTTCCTGATATGTGCAGCTATGAATTGCTTCCTTAAAACTGAAAAGCTGGCCCAGGCTGCAGTTAGAGAATCGCAGTGTTAATCAGACTTTACTGGTTATTCTGTGTYGCACTTGGCGTTTTGCTTTTCAGCAGTTGCACAATGCCACTTTCTTAAGCAGCTTAGTTACTGACTGCACTTGTCTCTAAAGAGTGTATAATGTTTTTGCATGGGTTTGCCTTTCATATAGAAATTTACGTGTATTTAGTGGTAAATCCCAATTCTGCATGCATTTAATGAAGCTCTTAGTTGTGTGTGAAGCTGCCTGCCTTTGGTGCTGCTGCTCCATCAGAAATTCCTTCTTCCACCATCCTGCTCTGTGTAAATGATAAAGCCCTTAAACAGCCTGTATTTCCATTTGGGATGTGAGGATGACTCTTTAAGCCAAGCCCGTTTCGTTTCAGCCGCCTGGATAAAGGTTTGGCAGTCCTGGTCAGAGAGCGGGAGACAGACTTGGTTATCATTGAAGGCATGGGCCGAGCTATCCACACAAATTACTACGCGGCTTTGAAGTGCGAGAGCCTCAAGCTTGCTGTTATCAAGAACTCCTGGCTTGCTGATCGTCTCGGAGGGAAAATTTTCAGTGTCATTTTTAAGTATGAAGTGCCATGTAAATGATACAGTTCCAGCCAGCCACGTGAACCAGGAGCAGCGGAATGGACTTGCACTAGTTTTACTTTAACTGTAAAGAATGTATTTTTATTACAACAGGGAAAAGAGTTCACAGGAAATTCCGTATTTATATTGTGCTTTTGTGACTTAAAAGCCACAATATGATTCGTTATATAGTACACACATTCAAATATATATATGTATATCACTCATTATTTATTTTGGTAAGTGTTTATTTTAATGCTGCAGTATTTGTGATGAAAATACTTTATTTTTTTTGTTCTGTGAGGCATTCATAGAAATATATTTAAACGTCAATGAAACCTTTCTATACATCTCTGCCTACTCTGCTGGCAMTGACAGGGCCTGCACCAAATAGTTTTTAAAGTGCTGGAAATTTGACATTGTAATTTCCATGTCAGCTTTTAAAGTTAGGATTGGGCCACTTRTAGACCTATATTGTTTAAGCTGTATTTGAAATAGAAAGACTGTCATGATTGGAGAGGGKAGTAGATTTCTGAACTTGGAAGAACTCCTAACTTGTCTACTGCTGCTTGGTAGCAACCACAGACTAAACCTAGAGAGTCTGCCTTCTAAAGACTGCTGAGGAATTAATTACATTGAAATTAGCCTCAACTGATTCTGTACTGCTTTATTTAAGAATACCCAGCTGCTTTCCTGGCATGGGCATGTTAGTTGACCTTTTGGGCTATTACTAATGACTGAAATGAAACTTTTGTTCATCTACCACAGTTGAAAACACTCCTGAGTCACTTTAAGTAATGTATTTATCAATTGATATCAATACAATTGATATCAATACTTGACTGGAGCATGAAGTTCAAAGGATGCCTGTCTTCAGTAAGTTACTGACCTGCCTAATTAGACAACCTAGCAAAGCCCTCCTGCATGAGAGTACAGTCKGTGTGTGACTAAGCAGGGTTAGAGTCAGTTCCTGCTTTGAACAGCCTTAATGTTCAAAACACTTGCTGTAGCAACCTGACCATCTGCAATCCCATCTAGAGCTGCTCCTGTACCCCCAGCACTAAGCCTGATCTGAAACATGACCTCAGCTCTGTGTGCTTGCTTAGGAGGGATTAACTTACTGTCATTGTACCAGTTACAATCAGAGGCATGTTCCACCACAGCAAATGKGGTGGTGTGTTCAGGACCCTAATGAGCTAAAGGTGGTAGAAAGCAGTCACTGCTGGTGATATTCCTCTAAAGTAGACACAGAACTACCCCAGGCCCTTGCTTTGATGACCCAGGAAGAGAAACAGTTTATGCATTTAAGCACTGGTCTTGGCTGAAGGCTCCGGCCGGGGTCTTGTGTTGTCCTTGATCTGCAGCCGCGTGCAGAGCTCTTCTACAAAAATGGAGCAGCAGGATTTCTAGAAAGCAAAAGAGGAAGAAACAGGGCTGAGGGGGAGGTGGCCCATCACCTCCCAGATCTTCAGCATGAGGCTGCAGAGGACCTATTGATGGGCATATTGCTGCTGCTCAGAGACCGGGAAGTAGCCCTAGGTGAGAAGTAAGTTGTTAGAAAGGAGTGTTTATCCTCCCATGCAGAATTGGGTCACAGTGACAGCTGGTCACTGTCACACATGCAACACTATGAGCAGTGCAGACAATACATGGCTTGCAGGGTATCCCATATCTGTTCCTTGGATGTAGAAAAGGTAGGAGGCAGGTGGCCACCCTTCTTATGGGGGACAGGGCTGCCCTGGAGGGAAGGGGGCTTCTCAGCAGGTCCCCTAGATGCCTTTGTCCRTGTGCATCCCTGTTTGTGCATCTCTGTACCTGAGTGTGTTCAGCGCTGCGCCTGCTCCGCTGGGAGAGCTCCATGAGTGCCATTAGGACRCCGAGAGCCAGGCCAATGGCCAGCGTGAGGAAGAGTCCGGACAGTGTGTGTGGCGGTAGCGGGGCCCAGCGTCCACGAGCCTGGGGTCGGCAGTGGCTCTCCCACCACTTGGTGCGGAGGTGGTCAAGGTGGCCAGACTCCCTCAGCCGGAGGATAGCAGCAGAAAGCTGTGTGGTCAAAGGTGAACCTAAGAGACACACAGACACACAGTACTGAGTTTTTCCTCCCTCCCTCCCTCCCTCTCTCTCTCTTTCGGTCTTTCTTTCTCTCTCTTTTTTTCTCTCTACCCCTTCTCTCTCCTTCTTCCCCCCTCTTTCTCTATGAGACTAAGCACTGACCCTTTGGAGTTGCAATCCCAAATCCTCTGGCTCCGATCACCTCCGGGGCCCTGATGAGGTTGCAGTGTCTGGCCGCTGCCAGCTCCTGGGACACTGACTCCCCAATGAAGGCATAGCTGCCRTCCAGCACCCGCTGAATCGCCTCCTGGTACGTCTTCACTAGCACGTAGTCTCGCCTCTTGTCCATGTACTCGTGGATCAGTTGGTGAAGAGGATTCTTGGAGTTCTGCAGTGACAGAGTACTTACAGTGAGTGCTACTCTGAGATATTCAATAAATGAACTATCGCTCCATAAACCCACTGCTGGCCACCACATTTTGGATTCAGTGCTTGGGGTTCAATAATCCTCCMGCTCTAGCCCTGGGAGCTATCAACAGTGTCTCACTGGGAAAGAAGTAAAGGGTGCAAGAAGAGACCCGCCAGGTCACTAACACTGCACTCCGAGGTGCAGCCTGCCAGGAGCAGAGCCGCTGGGCTACGTGGGTGTCCCGTGTAAACGAGGCGGGGGCCGTGTTCACCTTGAAGAAGTAGTAGGTGGAGGAGCCGTCCAGGGTCCCGAACTCGAGCTCCCTTTGCTTGACCAGATCCTCGAAGGTCTGGATGGGGAGCTGCTCGCTGCCCGAGCTCAGCAGCGCCGTGAAGTTGGCGATGTAGGCAGCCACCAAGGCGAGGGTGAAGAGCCACCAGATGGCAGCAATGACCCGCACGGAGAGGGCTCTGGGGCGAGGGCTGGCACCTGCGGAGCAGAGGAGGCAGGAAGAAGGGTAGGACATGAAGGACAGTAAGGGAGAGGGGCCAGGAACAAGAGCTCGGTGCGCCTGACTTCCACCTGCACAAAACCTGCCCCCAGATCCGAAGCAACAGTCGTGGCCGGATCCCAAGAGCTCCCTCTGCCAAGCACTGGTGTGCTGCTTGTCCAAACACACGTGTCTCAATGCAGGCTGCCTGAGGGCACCCGCTGCGACGCGCAGCCATCGCATGCGGCTCCCCCTGCCCCTCCTGCAGGCCTCCCAGCTCACCTTGCAGGGCAAATGCTCCTGCCCCAAACCAGAGGCTGTTCAGGAAGGTGAAGTGGTTTTCTTCTTTCTTTGGCTCATTCCACTCACAGGGGCTCAGTCTGGGGGGAAATGACAGGATTAAGATCAGAAAAACAAGAAAAAGAACCTACMGTGTGACTGCAGCAGTGCCAATAGTCCAGAAACACCCTTTCTGTCCTGGCATTGCCTTCCTTTGCCTGTGTCCCAGTTTAAGCCATGCAGAGGTTTTCTGCTCACTGGCTTGGGTGCTCTGCAATCTGTCACAGCTTTGCCAGGTGTTTCCTTCCTGAACCTTTGCACACCAGGGCTCTGCTCCTTCCTTACASGCTACCCTCAGATCTGTCAATAATCTGACATGACCCAAGCATTTGGAGCTCGACTTCCAGGCCTGTCCAGAGGATTCCTCTATGCAAAACGTACCCCAGCTCCTCCTTTAGTGCTGCAGTGTCTTTGTAACTAGGAAAGCAGTTGRCTTGAGCAAAGGCTGCAGAAAATAAATGAATAAATGAAATAAATCATGTTTTACCTGGCAACAAGGCAGAGGCAGAGGCACGTGAGCACGTAAGCAAATAAGAGGCCAGTCCACGTCTCTTTACTGAAGGGGGCCAGGAAGTGGAAGAGAGGAGTCTGCTGAGAGAYGCTGTCCTTGCGAAGCAGGATTCCAATCCCCGTCTGCAGGAACGGCGTGGTGAAGGAGACCACTTCTTCCCTTGCTGACGTGACCGTCAAGGGAGCCACCGCGATGTCTGCTTCCTGCCGGACACGGAAAACCCAACGCACTTGGTTTGTCACAYGGGGGGATGTTTCCCAGGCTCGATGGGCAGACATCTACCCCACAACCCCCTTTCTCTGTCCCACTAGGGYGCTACTGTGTTAGGGAGTAGCTTTGTGGTTTGCACTGCTCACAGTAGGGTGCCAGTTATTACGTGGAGCTTCGGGTTTGCCCCAGCACATAAAGGAACAGAGTGTCCTACCCCTCAGGCAGGGCTGTGCACTCTGAATCACACCCRTTTTGGGTAAAAAAGAGCACCTATTGTGTCCCTTCCAACTGCAGCAGCTGGGTACTGAATWCACAGGAGCAAAGAGGGTTTGATATCAAACGGTAACCTCTGATGMCCAAACACCAGCAGAAGAGAACAGATCATCAACAAACTTTTCCTATTTCTATGGTTACATTGCCTAAATGTACTCAAACTAGAACAACTTTACCTGTTCATGCAGTGACATTATTGGAGCATGAAGAAAGTAACCGAAGATTAGCACTCTCTGCCTTATGTATTCGTGTAGACTTTTAAAAATTGTTGAAGAAATTGTTGAATTGTTGAATAWAACCCACAGCATTCTTCCACCTACCAGTAAGGAATGGGCTCATCTCTAAYGGCTATAGTGAACTCAGGTGAAGACAAATAACTAACTGCAAGTCCCATGCTTGTTATCAGTTGTAAAAGAGGCAGAATGAGCCCAGCTTGTCCCTGAGCTAGCTCTCCTGAAGCCCCCAGGCCTGGCACCTTAGTTCCTCCCTTGYTACAGCTGCAGTTACTCAAACACGCAAGTGAAAACTTACCTGTCTAATGATCTCGCCGACCATCCCTGTCCAGTTGCCCTTGGAAGAAATGGCACCGTACTGCCCGTCGCCCACCACCTTCACCCGGTAGCTGAAGTGAAGCTCTGCAGCAAGCGCTTTCAGCAGGTCAATGCAGTATCCCTCCAGCTCTGTGCTTCTCACCATGACGTATGGATCTTCCTGCACGGAGACGGAAACACACGGATCTACAACATCTCAATGGCAACTGATGGTATAATTAAGCCTTTACCCACCCATCTACCCCCAACAAACCCTCCCCAAAGACCAGTYCTCACATTAACATGTGGACAGCCCTTCTGAACCTACGAGATATTCACTGGAGTAGTGAGGCATCATTAGTCCTCCAGCAGGGGAGCTGAGCCCTGCAAACCTCAYGTACCAGAGAAGCAACCAAAACCTCTTCTCAGGCTGGCTCATTTGGTCCAACAAAGCACTAGCAAATCACTAATTCCACGGAGAGCTTGTATCCCTACAATATTGAGCAAGCRCTCTAAGAAAATTGTATGTGATCAAGAGGGACGCCAATGTCAAAGTCAAAAAAGTACCTACAGATCTGTGTGTGGAACACGAAAAAGGGGGTATAACCCCTGCACTTTCAGTGTTGCATCACTCTGCCTACCAGGATCGTGGAGACAGTCAAGGCTGGAGGATCCTCTTCTGGCCTTACTGCGTTAGTGCCCTGCAGGTCAAAAATGAAGGAGAAATCATTGGATGTCCCAGACATGGCCCCACTGAGCTGGGGGAAGCTTCGTTTTAAAAAAGCTGAATTTGCCCCTGAAATCAGCAACAGATCCTCCCCACTACTCTGCCTCCTTCRTGCATTACTGTTCCCTAACAGCAATTAATAGCTCACGAGTAGTTCATTTGATTGTGTTGCCCAAATGAAGATCACTTTAAGTGTTTTTTCCAGATASAGCGTGCACCCCACCGTCCAAGGAGACCCGTCTATGCTGCAGACAAAACAGCGAGCAGCCAGTTAAGGCCTCATCAGAGAGCRATTCCTGCAGACACAGAGCAGCAAGGACCACGAGACAGGAGGAGAGGACACAGGGATTCCTCCTGCATGAAATGCTGRATTTTAAATACGGCATCAACCAACCTCGCAGCTTGAGAACACAGATTTTCTCAGTGCAGTTGTCTCGCTCYGCCGGCCGTGGCGGGTTTAAGCACGTCCCTTCCTCCCACGGGCACCAGGCAGATTTGCAGGCAGGGCATTTGCAAGGTCCGCAATGGCAGCCCAGMTCTTGACACTTACGTCAAGTGTCTCTGGGGTGAAAGGCCTTTGGGGGCTGAGCTTTGTCTTGGAGCTGGGGGCAGAAGCTACCTGACACAGGGCGTTCTGGAAGGAACCTTGTTATTGTCAGAAGGGAAGTCAAGAACAAAGAGTCACTTCCATATAGCCAGGTTGGACAATTCCCTCCGCCTCCCTATGGTGCCATGACCCAGCCAGCACTTGTGCTGTCCTGTCTTCAGGACAGACACTATCCTGCCCCTTGGGAACGGCTCCCTGTTAGAGCAGGGKAGACTTTAAGTAAAATGTTTCATCTGAGGAAGTTTCTCACACAAAATGWATCTCCACGTTGAAAGCAAATTTGGCAAAGTTAAAAACACATTTTAACAACTAAAAATAGTATCTTTATACATGCCCATATATGTCTGTATGTGTGGTCAATGCCAGGAGTTTATAATGATCACAAGCAAAACAATGATTCTGAGATTTAAACTATAGCCATGACATCAGACAAGGGTAAAGATGGGTTCTGCATTGAGACAGGACTCAGTTTTGAATATTGAAAGGAAACAAAAAAGAGACACAGACAGACTGAGAAAAAGCCATAAAAAAATGCATTCAAATATTGCAGCTCTTTGTAGATTAAAAGCATTTTAAAATGTAAGATGTCCTTGCATATGTCTTCCCTGATACCTCCACACCAGTATTGAGACGTACCTTGCTCGGAGCATCACTCTTCTTGTTAGCTCCTGGAAAACAACAACAAAAATGAACCTTGTGCAGGGCTTACGTTGACAGCTCCTTAACAGCCAAGTTCCATGAAGAGGTTTCGCACTGAACTTCCCTCAGCTTCAATGACCGTCCTGGACTCAGGGGCTCAGAGCACAGGTGACTCACAGCAATTTTCTCACGTTTGCTTCCTCATTCACAGAACAACATTAGCATGAAGGGAACAGAGAGACACCTAGCCCAAGTTCAGAGCTTGGCCGCTTCTAGCTGTGACTTCATTATTAGGGCTCTCACTCACGCACTGAAAGGTGGAATCTGAAGAACTGCCATTTGTTGCCCCCCAGCAGGATGCACAGGCCGCTGTCCTGCTACTTCACAACACCCAAAYTCCTGCAACACCCTCCCTTCGCCCCTAAGGAAAGAGGTTCATAGTCACTACATTCACCTTCCTGTGTTTCTCCTCCCCTACTGATGATAAGCTCATATTGTCRAGGCAGGAAAAGGAGAACATCTCACAAGCACAGGACAGAATCTTTCTCCATCATACACTATTGTGCTCCCCAAAAAATTCTAAGTATCCCAACCTCTCGCTCCTCTAAATARGGAAAAATTAAAGCTTTCAAAAGGACCATGGTCACAACCAGGCTAAACCAGTGAGAGCGCTGGAGAAAGAGGGCCCAGAAAGCCTGTCCTGCCTTCTCTTTGTGCTCCATCAAGGAACAGGCAGCGGTGTCAGTCACACAGGCCAGGAGTTTAAGTGGGGCCAGAGACACTGGGGGTTCTGCTGTCAAATCTGTGCCTGATCTGCTTCATATTACCCCTCCTTTCGCCTTTCTCAGTTTCCAAACATTAAAGCATCCGTCATGATACCTTCCTCTGGGGTAAAAACTCTGTGATTCACTCCCAGATGTGTTACACGTAGAGGTTAGCCACGCTTCTGCCTTTATTCACTGTCTGGTGCAAAACTTGCCCTGGTGAATGATTTGATCCTTGGCCTTCCTCACAACGCTTGGAAGAACATCTCCCGTGACACCCAGACCCCAGGAGCGCTATATCAAAATGACTGAAATGCAGAATTAGYCAAAATTATGTCAATATATAACTCATCCAGAAAGATTTCTTCTTTCTAGAATGTTTACATACATCAGAGTCAAAGAATGAGCTGTCTAAAAGCAGAAGGCCGATCTCCCCCAGGCAATAGGTTTTAGAGTTTTCTCATTAAATGTAATAGCATAACCATTCATTATGCATCCTTCATCCCTTAGCATAACCATTCATTATGCATCCTTCATCCCTCAGCTCTGCATCTGCTGGTCTTTTGTTGAAGCCTGTTGCAAAACAAAACCCTGTTTTCTTCCCCCTCTTCCCTGCTGCTCTCCATGGGAGCTGGAAAGCTTCACAAAGACCTTCTCTTGTCTCCTCTTGGAAAGTCACTGGAGCCAGGGAGGGCTGGCTCCTTCCCGAGGGCCTGCGCGGCTCTCCTGCAAGGAAACGGCTTGTGCCGAGGGCTCCAGCTCCCCCGCAGCGGCCCTGGATGCAGCTGCTCAAAGGCGCATTGTGAGAACGCCCAGCTCCTGCAGGGAGCGGAGCTAATCAGGCTGCAGCACTAACTCGGTGCTCGTGGCCGTGACCTTGCTCAGCAGCCAAGAACGTGGTGGGAGAATCCTCTGGACTCGCCCCTCCCCACAGGCAACAACTTTCAGGAAATGATTTTGCAAGCCCCAAATCTGCCTTGTCCTTCCCCCTTCTGCATGGGGTTTGCCACACTATGGGCTCGGCACATAGCAAGCCTTTTAATAATGACTTTGGTCTAAAGACTTTAGTCTTAACCAAATCTAACCCCAAATTTCTACACTAAGAAACATGCTGGTAGGCACCAACATTTAAAGGATCAAAGAATTAATTCACTGCAAGAAAGATAAAAAACACCCGTGGATGCAGCCAGCATTGCCGGATCAAGTGTTGCTCTCACCTGCTTGGCTTGGTTCTCTCAGGAGCACCGTGGTTGCCACCACCCAGACCATGAAGCGAAGACCTTTGGCCATCRGAACAGAAGCAACTGGTGCCTAGAGGGAACTTCCTGCTAGGGTGAAAGGGAAGGAGTTAAACATGGTTTTGTGGCTCCTTTGTGCTGGGTAAGCAGTCAGGATGTCTGGGATATTCCGTGTTCWTGCCGGGCAATCCCAATTCTAACAACGGTCTCCCAGTGAAAGCACAGTTGCTTCGGAGACCAGGTGTAACAAACACCAAGAGGAGGTCTGGGCACCAAAAGGACGCCACAGGCCTCTTAAGGGGACTTTTCCAGTGGTCCCTGGGCAAAGGGGAGGCAAGGCCACCTCAGGTGCCCGACACACGCACTGTGCGGGCACCAGGTAGAAGCAGCTCGTGCAGGAGCTCTGCTGAAGCTCTAGTGGTTTTGGCTTCACTCGGAGTTGTAGTGATCATCCTTTAGGTCACCCCTCAGTGTGGGACACAGACGGGTCAAAAGCTACAGTTACTGCTGCAGAACAACACATGAASTGATAGCTAGAGCAGCTACTGGTGCACGTAAAAGTAGGAGCAATCACCAGATAAAAATCACCCAGGAACTGCTTAATCTCTGACAGATAACCTCAAGTTTACCGCTATTTTTGTCCTTAAAATTAAGCATACCCAACAACAACAAAAAAAGAGAATGAGCTGGTATGAAAGTGCTTGCATTATCCTGAAAAATAGMTTTATTTTTAAACTCACTAGTTGGCTGGTTGTCAAGAACAGGTAGATGCTATTACTTGGGGRAAAAAAGTAATTTCATAAAAGCAAATACCCTTCCCTATCTGTAATGCAGCATTAGAATCACTTGAAGATAAACAGAAGCATTTAAAGAGAGAATAACGAGGTGAGGGGCAGTGCCTCGCAGCGGGTACGGAGCTCTGCAGCTACTGCTTACGTTAACCACTGCAATCCCTGCTCATCACCTCCCTGAGCAAGCACTAGGAAATTCTCTCATGTGGGCTTTGCAGCAAGAAAAAACCCTAGGGATTTAAAAACCAAAGCAAACAAAAACCCCACTAACCTAAACTGCCAATATCCCTACTCCTCAACTGTTTTCCTGCACCCCTGGCTGCATGAAGCGTCAAACGAGGCAGCTGGAAAGAGCAGCCGGCGGTGGGGAAGGAGGGAGCTTGTTGCACACAGGGTCTAGTCCCGGCCGGCTGGAGCGAGAACGGCACCGCTCGGGGGAGCRGCTCACTTACAGCAAATCCTTTGGCCTCTCCTGGTTCCGACTGGGGCCCTGCAGAGGAGACTGGAGCACAGGCAGGCGCGAACGCGGGGCGAGSGAGCGCAGGGGGGTTCGTTCACACCGCTATAAAGAGGAGCGAGAGGGAGGAGGGGGCTAAGGGGCTCCAGCCCTGCCCACTCCAGGGCACCCGGGGCTTTGGAGGGGAGGAGGAGGAGGGCGCTCCGGGACAGAAGACAACCCACGGCAGCAATTCTGTTCAGCAGCTCAATACGGCTGCATTGAGACCCAGAAATTCGAGTTCTATTAGTGACCTACCGTGTGGCTTTGTAAAAGGCTCCTTTCTACAGCACCGTGTCTTACCTGCCCGCATGCCCGTGTCTCGATGCTGTAAGATACTTGAGGAAAAGGCTTCCTCTGCTCTCTGATCATCTCAGGAGCTGCCCGGGGGACTCAATGTGACCRTAACACACCCATGCACACTCAAAACCACTCCAAACCAAGAACCAGCACATGTTAACCAAATACGAGCCCAAACTCACAGAGTCACTCCAGCCAGGAAGCTGAAAGGAGGCCTGAGCTTCAAGACAAACCACTAAATGCCTGGYCTAGCTTGTACAGACCCCTTTATAYAGACACAGAAATAAGWGAAAATTTTGTCCTTTTCTCCCTTGCATTTCAATTTTCACTTCAAAAGCAAGCTGAAGGACAACCCCGAGAGCTGGCTGATTCGGGCCAGCTCATCTATAAATACAAATATCAAGGCACTGTAATAGCAGAGCAGAGCCTTCGAGGACCTCGGCACGGAGCAGCAAYCACAGACCACCCTGCAGGAACACTGAACCTGCCTCCAAAAGGGACAGAGCTTTACTCCCCTCCGGACTCGAAAACACAGTTCAAGGTGACAATACCCCAGCAGCTTGAACAGCTTCATCTTCTTCCCAATGCCTTTCCTACATCTGCTGCTGGCTAAACCAGTATCAAGCATTAACACTGCTTGTCCTCTGTAGAGTAAAAAAAAAAATTGCTCATATTTCAGTATAAGATGCTTAGGAGMGACTGCATGTGGCAATAGGTGCCCTAGCAGAGTTCAAAGGCTTAATCCAAAGCTTGCTGCAATTTGGCAGTTCTTAGATCATGTTTAATGCGCTTCAGAGCATGCTGCAAATCATTCTGGCAAAACAAACAGCAAGACACTAAAGTTCTTCCTTTCAAACATATCTGCATTTGTTCATAGATTCATTTCTAGGTACTATCGTAAATAGTTTGAATGCAATTGCGACTTGGTTTTCCACATTCTTATAGGATAGGAATAATCTAGGGATTCTGGTAAAGGATTGCATGGAAGACAGGTTAGTAAAAAAAAACCCAACCCCATCTGATCAGCTGAGGTTTCCAGCKGTTTTTCATGAAGATTTTCCAGGTTTTAACAAGATACACACTGGGTAAATGATTACTCACAGCTAGCAGCTAACGAGGCCTAATCAAGTACTAAGTTTGACTACAGGCAGCTGAAAGTATCTCAGCAGTGGCAAAATAGCTTTTAGAGATAGAATCAAGTAGCATCAAGAAAGAATACAGACCWTAAACCCCAAGTAATCCCAGGTGTACTATGGAAATCTTGATCTCGTAATCTTATTGTTCAAYAAGCAGAAAAAACAGATGGAAGAGAAGTGTGAGACCTCACAGGAAGAACTCAGGACAGGAGAAGGTACTTGCAATCTATGCTTGTAATGCAGTTTTCACTGGTTTATTACCTAAAGCTTTGATTGAGGTATAGTCAAAGAAGTGGTATCATGAGTTTATAGGACCTTAGTACCTGCGCTGCCTTTCCCCTGATATCCTCTTTCAGCAGTTCCAGTTCCATTTGTTGTGGTTCATGCCCTAGAACAGAAAATACTAAAGACAGTTGYAAGGATAACTTTGTTTAAGCTTTGGGTGGTAATTTTTAACTACATTACTGACCTTTTTGGAAGAACGATAACTTCAGCGGCCCTTGTTACTCCTTTCTCGGAACTCCCGCCGTAGCTGCGCTGGTGCCCTGTGTTTTCTGCAGAGGAAAAGCCTCCTGTTCTGCTGCAGGGGATCCTGCCCCCTGCTCGGCCAGTGCTCCTGAAAGGTGCTGCAGCTAGCCCTGCCCCTCGGCCTTTTATACCTTTGTGGCATCCACCTGCAGCTTCAGGGGGGGAGCGGGCAAGCTGGCGGCTCACCTTGGCTATCAGTGTATGGGTGGTACAGGAGACTTTCCAAAGAGCAAGAGTGGGGAAACCTTTATAAAATAAAATTAACTGTTACCCACAAAGGACATCCAACRTGTCAACCATGTTTGCGTACCACCAGCTTCGAGACAGCATGAAAAAAGTGATATATTACAGCTAAACAGTCTGCAGCTGGAAGGTTAAATATGTTTATTTTAACTGTCAGGTGGTGTTACAACAGGTTTATAGGTCTTGCAATATACACAGAAGAATTAATAAAAACAAAACAAAATACCCTCTCAGAAGGGATTCTATGCATCCTGAAAATAAAATTAAACCTCTGTCTCTCTTTAAAATGCATCATAGTAAACGTTCTTCTCCATCTTTGATAAAATGTGCTTCTATAATAAAAGACATAATAACTCTGGAAGGGGAGGGTAAACCAAAAATAAAAAGGTGAAAAATGGGGAGCGGCAAAATGAATATGTTGTTTAGGCTGATACTTAATTCTAAATACGTTCATCTAAAAAATTTTAAATATATCTTTTTTTAAAATATACAATTGAAAATTTTGTATGGCAGTGCAATACAGAAAAAGTACAATTCCTCCAAAAGGTGCTATGTACAGCAGCATTGTTCAAACAGCAAACAGAATAGGTGGTTCTGTTTCAAAGGAAAGACTAGCACACCTTTGAGCCGTTTTGGAGCTGAAGCTGGAAGATGTTTCCTGATTTATTAATTCCCTTTTCTCTCTYGGCTCCTTTCCACAGATTAGATTTTGAAACAAGGAACAGTCACAGTTCATCTTAAGTGCCTGTATGTGCATATATAAGGGCAGACATATATACATGCATACACACACATATATATGTATATTTATAAATATAAACAAACTCAGTTTTTTAAAAATCATTGCTTTAGAGCAGAGCGAGAGCTTTCTTCTTGAAAAAAGTGAGGCAATGGGGATTTGCAGAAAAAAAAGGGGGGGGTCAACAAYGGGTGATGGAATTTACTTTCATTTRTATATTACTAAATCAGGAAACAACTATACTGCAATGTTGGCTGTCTCCCAGAGAGGGTGCTCTCAAATGCCCCACATTGATCAAAAAACAAAACAAAACRGATAGGGGAGGTAATTTTAACCGCAGCAAAATTTACCTTAACTGTTGCCAACATYACCAAGGTGTTTACGTACTATGGGAACCAATCACTGAAATAAGTAAAGATTGAGTCTTGCACAGCACAAATTGCAAGTGCACAGCAGTGGTCACAAAGGAGGCTAATTGGAGACCGGAAAAAAAAGTAATAATAAAAAAAGATGTCAGATCATTGAGCTTGTAAAATACAAGCCTTAGCTTTTGTTTGGTTGTTCTACTTCCATAGACTGTTGACAAGTGTAAAACATTCATCTACGCTTTTAGAGCCACGGTCTTAAGTACCTTTACCATCGAGGGAAGACCAGGAAGAACTATGCCATATGAGGCCATCCTATGCCTCTCGGGTCACTACAGTTTTTCTCGACAGGAATGTAAACATCACCGTATTCAGTGCTTCCCAGAATTACAGTTTCAGCATAAAAAAGACCTCTGTGTCAGGGTTAGAGTCAGCCTCGCTCTTAGGCTGGGATGTAAACGCAGCAGGAGAGGCGCCGTCCATGCAAACTCCTYTCACAACGCTGCAGGCTCCCTCTGGGTTTCCTCTCTCCTCGATGGGGCTCCCACCGAGCTGGCCAAGGCTCTGCAACCGCTGCCTCTCCTGGGCTTGCTTGGCCCTGTTGGCGATGTACCGGACCCTGCTTTGGCTCCGGGATGAAGACCTGCGGAGGAGTCCCAAGCTCTCCCCTTCCTCCTCAGATTCAGTTGGATCAAGACTGGTAGGCGACGTGATATCATTTTCCTGCTGAAAGGCTGTCAGCTTCTTCAGCTGTTCAGTCAGCTCATCCTGAGATTTGACTGGTGGTCTCAGACCGGAGGAGCGGCGCTGCTCCCGCATTGATCGAGTGACAAAACTCTTGCTGATGCTCCGGTATTTGCTTTCAAAAGTGCACACGATATCATCAGAGGTAAGGTCCCCAAGACTTTTGGATTTTGTCTGGCTATTCCCAACCTTATCTGGTGCTTTGGATTTGAGAGAGGATTGTCTGAGACTTTCCATGTAGAGCCTGCTCCAGGTATGTCTTCTAGGGATGGACGAGAAAGCATCTTGAGGACTCCTGACAAGAGGTCGGGGACATAATTCATCCTCTGGCAGCTGACCAGACCTCAGATTAGGATTGGATTTGCTCTTGCTCACCACTGGCATCTCGTCACCTGACGCTGTGGCGGATCGCGGGCGCGTGCCCTTTCTAACAGCAAAGGGCTCAAAATTTTCATGACGGATCCCAAGATCTGGAAGGCTTTTGCGAGCTAGATTGGGAAGAGAGAGATCTATCACAGTGTCGTTGGAGGACATGCTGGAAGAGGAAGACATGCTGTCMCGGTGACTGCTGCAATCTAGCTTGCTCCAGATCCGGTCATTAACAGTAGCATCAAAATACACTTCTGCCACTGGAGACTGGCTACTTGGATGGTTTATTAAGGCTGAGGAGTCTGACATCTTGTGACCTGCACTCTTTGATTTCCTTGTTAACAAATAAGAGCCGGTTTGAGAAACAGAAACAGCTGGAGTCTGTGCAGCCTGGGCTGGCTGGAAAGCACCAGGAGGCAAAACTGGCTGTGCGCCGTTCATCACATGGTTACGCTGCAGAGCCACGGCTGCTGCACCAAGCTTTTGGCCTTTGGGTTCAGTGCTRATTCTCAAGTCTGTTACTACGTGGCCCGGTTGGTTATTTTGCCTCTGGCAGCTCTTGGGAGCTTGGTCAGCAGTCTTGCCCACKGCCAGTACCAGCCAGGCTTGCTGAGGACACACTGCTGGACTGAGCTGCTCTTCAGCGTCGCTKTTGGCCTGTGTCCCACCACTTTCCTCTTTGAGACACCCTTCCACGCCTGCCCTTTCATCCTCTTGCACTAACACACTTGGGTCAGCTGCTGCTGCGGTTACCTGCACTTGGTCTTCTGCAGCCACCTTTGTTCTTTGTTCTCCAGAACGCAGAGGCTCCTCCGTTGGGTTGGATGTGCTACTTTCTTCTGACTGAGATCCAGTGGAACGATCGGATACAGACCCTTCTTCGGAATCACTGTACGGAGCAATGGGTAGAGGGAGGAAGACGCTGGCGTGGTGGTTTTCATTGGCAATACTGGGCTCTTCGGTGATAGTTTCTAGGCTGCGTAAAGAAGTGACCGACCTGTGCATGGAGAACTGGCAGATACCTAAGAGGGAGATACAAAGGAGACAGGAAAAGAAACAAACAAGAGAGAGAGATACAAGGTTAAACATTTTTAACAAAAGGAGATTTATTCTTTACACAGTATCTTTCGGTTTGTAAAGTTGCAGTTTTTAAAGTAACTTTTATGATTTCAAATGTCACTAAAGGCAGTAAAAAATTCAGCTCATTCAGTTTGACCTATCCAACAGCCCAGATGCTTTTGAAAGATTTCAGCCTATTCTTATTAGCAACCTGTTTTCTTGATTGCCCATATACCAAGAACGGTACCAGTCAGCTTCAGTTTATACTGAAAAGCAGCATCAGCCTCCATCTGAAATGGGTTACAAGCAAAACGATTTGTCTGTGCACAATGTGCGGTAGTCAATGTGCCTTTTAAAAACTTCTAACTTTATTTTGCTAAAAGCTTTGCTGTTTATCTTCACAAACTGTAGAGGGATGCACACTCCATGAACACCAGACCAGGCTGGCAATACCTCCCTGAAGAGTCAGCAGAGCTGCTCAAAGGACACTCCAGCTGCAGTATTTACACCATGACACAAAGCAGTCATGCCAGGAGGACCCACTTTTCACACCTCTAAACCACAATGCAAACATGCRTCCAGAACTAGCAAAGCATCACAAAGCAGCTGGACAACAGCCTCAGGAATATAGGAGCAGAGAGTTCATAAGCATGGAAGCAAACAAACACAAAGGCAGACAGGCAACAAGGCGCGTGGTCAGCGGCACTCGGCAGACAGTTACCTTTTACTCGCTTGTCCTTTCAGTTCTTAACTAGAGAGAGAGTGTGTGCATGTAGAACAACAGGACAGAACAGAGGAAAAATTCCAGTTAATATAGGGAAGGCAGGTGCAGGTAACAGGATAAATTAATGGGAAGCACGGGAAGGGAAACAGAGAGGAACAGCCACCTTTTTGTAGGATCCTAGGAATCTATGTATTTATTCAACTAAATAGTGCACTCAGTGGAATCCAGAAAAACATTCAGATTAAGTGCATTAATCTTGTTATAGAATTAGAAAAATAAAATACTTTTTTTTTTGCTAATTTTCTTTTTTTTTTTCTACAACATAAGCTTGAAAAATACCAGTGTTTCTTTCCCCCATCTGCCACACAGAAATTGGTGTAAAATCTAAAATCCAAACTGCCCACAAATAAGTTGTCCAAAATACATCCAAGGTGCCTGCAGCTCACAATGGGATACGGCAGCACAAAACAGTGCCACCCAAATGAGACCAAAGGGACCTCCCACAGGAGCGAGGGCACACTCAGAAGCCACAGCAAGCACAAATACAGCTGCTCTCCTCGAAGACATGCCCTTGTAGAAACAGATGCTCCATGTTCACCTAGAGGACTAGCAACCGTAGTAATACCTGTCTGGTAAATTCCTGCAGGAAAGCAAAGGCTCCACCCAGATGGGCAGCTCATACCATCGCTCCCTCTTTTTTTAGCTCCTTTCTTCTCAGCTAAAAGCTTTCCGCCGCTGAAATTAATGACCAAACTTCCACAGATGCTTCCCCTTCAGAAYTAAATATCCATAGGTTTTCTGTTTGGTTTGTTTTCCAGCTGGCTACCTGCTTCCATAAGCACACAGCTGGGATAAGAGAGGAGCAATCTCCTCCGCAGGGCTGGGGGCAGGAAGCCGCCCTCCTAAAACACCTTTGTGAAAGCAAAGGACCTTTCTCTGCGTGACAAAAGGATGCTGAGAGCTTGCTCGGCCCTGCCTTTTACCACCATGATTCCACATCTGGCCTGCTGACAGAGAGCCTGTGAAAGAGACAGCTATCCAGCGGCCCATATGCCACCAGTGGGAGCGTTAAAAGGGAAGAATGCCTCTTGATTTGCTCCTGATGTGTACGGGAGCAAAGCCCCCTATTCCCACCTCTGCAGCCCTTTMTACATCCGTATGAGTGTCTGGGGGAGTCCAGAGCTGATCAGACTAATGAACTCTCCTTGTCCTCATCCAGGCTGGGTCATCAGTAACACTTACATGGCAAAAATACTGGAAACTGCAAGGATGTTGCCGTTAAAGGGGCAAACTAGAGGCTGTAGTTTCCTGTCTCACCATTCGGGCACTTTATTTCAATGGAGCATTAATTATGAAACACATTATTGGTTTCCTTGGTGTCTTGGCCCGAAGCACGGAAATAGCAGGGTTACGGGGAAAACACGCTGCTTTTGCAAACAGGGTTTGTCACCGAGACCATCAGYATCCAGTCCAAGGGATTGCTTCACTGGTTTTGAGGATTGATGGTTCCACGCTTGGGAAGTCAGCTGGATTTAATCAAATTTCAAGCATATCACAATATTTATTTAGTGACTTAGAGGCCTGGCAGGGGACCTGGCACTAATAATGGGAAAGGGCTCCATATGTCACAATGCTCAGAGCTTATGAAAAGCCTGATGCCAACAATCTAAGTGCAGGAAGGCTTCTGATGCTTTGCATTAGTTTCAAGCCATGGGAATTGGCAAAATTCTTCKTTCTCTTCCCCTTCCTCACCCTGGTGTTTTCCTGAAAGCTCAAAGTACATCTTAGGAAAAGGATGTTAAAAAATGAGATTTAAAAAGTGAAATAAACAGGAATTGCACACACCCAGTAAGATCAAATCAATTCAGTAAGTAGAATGTTTTAAATTTCTGTATTTCAGTCAGAATCGACTACTAAAAAAGGGATTACATCTTCAGAAGCACCAAAGTGCTTCAGAAACACTTAACTGTTCTCTTGAATAAGCCAGTATTAGGCTTGGAGAATAGGCCAGAGAATTCCATCCAGTAGTTCCYGAGTAATGTCAGTGCCTTAGCAATGAACGGCAGGTTCTCTGATGAACGGACTACTCTGGCTTATTCCAGCTCTGTTGTGTTATATCCCAATGAAATATAAATATGGACAAAATAATGCTGCTTGTTAATATGCTTTTCTCACATTCTYCTTAATGCTCTGGTTTGGATCTTAAAAATTACTTAGTATCATACCACATTCACTCCAAAAAATAAAAAAAGCAAGGCAACAAGCTTCAACAAACAATCCRAACATTAATGAACTATGGACAGTTTTACTACTGGAGATGGTCAGCTAGGCATGGAAAGGACTGGTCTAAACTAGACACATCTAAAAAAAGTATATTTATACACAAATGTGTCTCTTTCATTGCCAGGAGAAAAAATAAATAAAAATAAAAGAGCTCTTGATACCAAAACAACATACAAAAGCTTCTAAGGAGAGAGGACATGCAGAAGGTGGGGCAATGATGCAATCTAAGGTGGATAAGGGTGAAGAAAGTCTGTTCTTACCAGTAAAGAATATAGGGGATTTACTTCGAATTTCCTCCAATTTTTGAACGAACAAGGCATTCATTTCCCGCTGTAGGGTGCCCACTTGCCTTCGAGAAGTTTCAGGCCAGCGCTTGGGGAATTCTGGGCTTCCAAGGCTTTCTAGACTGCTGGAACTGGAGGATATGGAGCCACTGGTGGCTTCAACCAAGTTCACAGTGCTGCCATACTTGCCACCTGATTGGCACTGCCAGCGGTGCCGGGAATGAGCCTTCATTCCATGACATTTGGATTCAGCAGTTTTCTTCCCTGAGGTCACCAAAGACTGGCTGCCCCTTATTGGGTCACCGGCAGTTCCAGAGCTGCTGCAACACTGCAAATCTGATCGTGGCCTTGGCTGCTCCTTAATACCCCAGGTTTTTAGTTCTAACCTCTCTTCTCCAGTTATACTGCTATACTGATCATGGTGAGGCATATCTTTAGCAAGAGGCCTGGTAGGCTGGTCACTCCATTTGCATTCTAGATCTGGGCTTTCTTTGGACCCAATCATGCATTTCATGCAATTAGTGGCTACTCCAATCCTACCAGAGCCGTTGATGGCGCAGCGTGCAAAGATACTCTGCTTCTCGCTCTGCTGCTCCTGAAGACGGACCCTGTTTGACCTCCGTATGGGTTCACTGAAAGCAGCACCCCCTGGAACACAACCTTGGCTTTTACCTTTGCCGGAAGGATGGGCCTTACCTTTCAACCCTTTGCCATGTACCTCCCCATTGGCACCATCTCTGGGAGCTGGTGACAGACAAGCCATTTCGGGCATTTGCTCAAAGCGAGGCTGAGAAGTGTCTTCCACTTCATGGTCTTCACTGGCCCCTTCAGAGCTGTTATCTTTGGTGTCAAAAGCAATTTCTGGAAAGCCTTTCTTGGTTTTCTTCTGGCTTTTGGTGGGGGCACTCGCTGTGCGTCTCAAGAGGTGGCCGCTAAAGGAATGTTTGCGATGGAGCTGACCAGCAGCATGACTGTCCAGAGATGCCTGCTTTGGATTTCTGAGAAACAGACCTTTTAGACCCAATGTTTGCTTGACCTGGAAAATAATTTAAAAGAAAACAACCCTTAATATAAAATGCAAACCTCTTTGTACGAGCGATACCTACACACATGCATGCACACAGGGTCTCCTGTCATATCCCTATCTGCAGAATGGGAACTAAACTGAAAATAGTGAAAATAGGACAGAAATGAAAAAAGAAGGGGGGAGAAGTAACAACAGTTTCACAAAATATCCCTTTTTTTTCCTCTCCTCAATTACAATTTTAGATAAAATTTCCTCCCAGGCTTCTTCCTATATTTGTCACCTTTTCTTACTAGCACATAGCTACTTGCAAAGAAAACACAAGTGTTAGATACTAGAAAAATAAAAAGGGAAATATTTCACCTATAAAGCTCTATTTCTGAAAGATGAAGAGTTTTTCAAAGTGTGTTAAAAGCAGCAAAGCTTGGGATATTCAGAATATCACAGATTTCAGACTCTGACAACTACAGCTCAAGTAAGTTTTTAGCAACACAGTCTTCTTATTTTACTTTATTTTTGGAGGACACGAGCACTGTGAGGAATGGGAGAGTAGGCATGGGCACAATCCTGGCCCCAAAGTTTCTTCCTATGGATACATAGCGGAACCCAGAGGAGACACAGAAAATAACTCACTACCAGAATCCAAGGATAAGTGAGACTTACAGATTTGTTGCAAACTTGTCTTTTCTTTAGGGAGTGTAACAGTCACAATATATAAACCACCCCAGAAACCCCAGTAAGGGGCAAGTCTCCTGACTCCAAGAGTATTCCGCTAGAACAGCACTTCTCCAGGGGGCAATTTGGAGCAGTTAAAAGGGATCAAATGCTTGAAGGGATTGCCAATGACTGCGTGGGTAGAACACAGCAACAGCCTTTCTAATCTAGGCACTTAAAGCACTCACACTTAAAGTATGTGATGTAAATGATCCCTAAGAACGGCCACAGAGGAATTGTTGCAACCCAGCTACTGTAAACTCACATTCCAGGAAATACGAGGAAACACTGAACAAGATTTATGCCTTTAAATCACACCATAGTACAAATAAYGCTACAGATACTGCAACTCAGTTTAATCTCAAATGGTCACTACGTGTCTTCAGAAAAATAAATCACTGGCAGTTTCAGAGCCCCATGACAAACTAAAACTGGGCCAATTAGAACAGMTTAAGAATTAAAATAATCAGAAACTTGGAGCTGAATTTTCAGGCTTGTGCAGGAAGTTAYAATTGTGCCGAGATGGGCATCAGACACCACCAAATTTAATCTTTCCTGTCTCTTACACTGGAGATATTGACCAGCACTCTAACTGTGCACGAGAAAGCAGCAGCACACACAAAGGGCCCAGCTCTGGAGCACAAATAACGCTCAGGGYTAACGAGGGAAAGAAACTGAAACACCCGGGCCCTTTCCCCGCACCTCACTACTACAGCTGATTGAAATGGAGGCAATTTAGAAAAAGCTCTTTCAAAATCTCTTTCATTTTACCTGTCATGCATCAYGAATTTTTAATGGCAATGGCCCTTTAAGCTAAAAATGATTCCTGACTTAAACGATACAGATAACAAATGCGATGCTCAAWTGGAGCTTTACGTGCTTTAGGAATAGCATGAATGCTATCATGAATACCAATTTAACTGGATACTTAAYGAATGATCTCTGAACACTTCTCTTTCTACCTGTGTGATTACATTTTGATTATTTCCTACASTTCAGCACTTCCAACACCTATCCAAATTATGTTATCTATGTTTTCATCACTGAAGAAACACAATATAAACAAGCAAAATTAGTCCAGACAATAATACTGTACCTTAAGCACTGAAGTATATACTTTGTGAGTATATACTTACTGAAGTATTAAATGCACAGAATTATACCATGGGTTTCCCACCCTCCTATGGTTGTTTAAYATTTTAGTGCAAGTGAGTTTCAGCATTCCTGTAAGCATTCCAGGTGTACTCGCCAACTTTTAAAGCAATAAACTGCTGCATAATRAAGAGTAGGCAGAGGTTTTACTCTGAGTGTAGAGCCTCATATTCATAAAGTAGATAAACAGGGCTCTCCTCCTGATTTGCTTCTCCTCCTTCGTTCCCTTTATGTTCCCAATTAGACCMAACTCTCAGTAGTAGCTGTGGTGTTCTTTCCTATCTGGAGCATAATGAATGAATGAAAATACTCTGCAAAGTATACAACCCTATGGCTGAAACACTTTGCAAGAAATCCGCAATAAATCCAATCAATATCAATGCTTCTTGGCATCCTTCTGTCAATTCAGTTCCTCTGCCCTGCGATGTCAAGTCTGAATTGACACTTCTGGCAGTAYCAAGCAATGCAAATAAATTTCTCCTCTAAATTACAGTGGTTTATCTTTCACTCCCRAATATTTGACCACATGCTCATGCATTTCAGTTTTTAAATTGCAGGACTTTATGGATAGAAATTAGTTGGACTGTACAGTGAGCCCAGATTGAAAGCTGCTTTTCTTCGAAGGTGTGCAGAGCAATCTGCTATATGGAATGACAGCTTATCGATCGGGTAGGAAGCCCAATGAAAACGTTCACAACATTATTTCAGGCTCTAACTGACTGAAGCTTCATTTTCCACATGCCATGAGATTCAGTGTGAGAAAAACGTGACCAAAAAGAGAACTCAAACAGTATTTAAAATATATACAGGGTATGATAAGGAGAGTAGGGATTAATTTTCCCATTAACTGATAAAAAACTGCAAATAATGAAAGGCAGAGAAAATATAGGTTAAATATTAATAAAAATTCAGTGAGAGMCAGGCTATTAAATAACTTTCTTGGATCGTTCTGGATTCATTTTCATTTCAAAACCGAATTATGCATTTGTTAAGGAGCGGAGGAAAGAAAGATCCTGGGCCAATTGAGAAAAGTTGGCAAGTACACAGATTTATTATTATAAAATCATGCAATATAAATAATTGCAAATCACAGAAAAACTTGTATTTTCTCTCTCTCTTTCACACATAGCCACAAATAATACCTAATAAAAACAAAAGAAAGAAAACCACTGATGGAATGGGAGATGAGCAGTGAAGGACCCCAGGTATTCTGGTTTCTTGGATGCACCTTTGTTACACCAGCCATTATTGCTTGAATCAGTGGACAGATTCAAGAACCCAAATGGACTATAAATTTGGTTAACCTTACAAAAAAGGTTAAGAAAGAGAGCCAGTCAGAAGGAGATCCAGAACTTGTCCTTTCAGCATCTGCTCCAGCTTTTACAAAACCGTAAGAGCTCCTTCGTTTTACAATTTCAAACACTTCAAAGACTTACAAATCAGCACAAGAGGCTTTCCCACAGCTTAGCAAACTGTTCACTGCTCTATGTTCTTTCCAAAAGGAGGAAGTATTTTCAGTTATAGCGTATCAGAGAAAAGCCAAGTAAGAGACTCATGGGAGGAAGAAAAGGAAAGCATAAAAAGACTTTTATCCTGGATCTGCTTCACAAACACGGGGCTCTCTCGCTGTTTGAAGACCCAACAGAACCGACCGAGTCAAATGTCACAGTCCATGTATGAGTGGAGTATTTCAAAATGCTAATAAGGAAACACTGATGCTAATGAAGTAACTAGTTAGAGGCATGCAGGTATATGGTGGTCACTACGCCTCCCTGTGATAGGAGGCGGTACCTTCAAGACGTCTAAAAATGCTCTGCTTCTAAAAGTAGACTTTTTGGAAATAGAGAAGCTCACTGAAATCACAAACAGACAGAGTAAAAAGGCAAGTAAGACACACAACAGTGAGGAAGGATCGCAGAGATACACACATCTAGATATATACATACACATGAACAGACTACGGAAGAGAGAAACAAAGAAGAGAGCCTTCAGGAAACAATACAACCTATAAAAAGAAAGATATTTCAGCTAAATAGAAGTCAAAGTGAAAAAAATTAAGATTTGACTTGCATTTTCAAGTTACTGGACAGAGCTTAGTATCTACATTAAAAATAATCTAAAATGTTAACACTTGCAGTAGAATACTTGGATTAATAAGGGGTGTGTAAATTCAAACTATCTGTGATTAAGAGTTCCAGTTGTTTAGTTCTTGCAAACAAAACACAGCAGCATTTAACCACGTTGGAAACGTATGCCACTCCAGCGGCCACTAACACAGAMGTGCTCTGCACTTTCAGCTGAGGCAAGCCAGRAATCGAGCAATCCAGGAGCCCACAGCAAGACCAAAGGTGCCCTGTTTACTCCAGATCAGTGCTCCAGAGCAGTGCTGTGGGATACTCAATGCATATTCTGCCATTCCCGTTCTTGTCGAGCCATTTCACATGCAGCCTTCACTGATATTATAAATTATATCCCCAAAAGATCTCCTGACCAAGAATAGCAGAATGTGATCCAGAGGGACAAGAAGAGTTGCTTAATATTTTGTCTCATGTCTTTTGTAGTGTTTGCAGGCAGGACTGTTTATTCATTTACTAAAAATTATAAAAAATAAGCCCATACAAAAACTTCCCTTCCAAATCCTTTTGCTTTAATGAGGATAGTGAACAGCTTCACCATCTTAACATCAGCAGAGACCACGACACTGCAATGGTTGTGAGAAGCAGCGAGGGATGCGTAATAGATTGAGAACATGAGAAGCGACTAAAGCACTCAAAATCCAGATCAGCGCTGTACACTGGAAGCTGTTGGATAAGGACAGGCAGGACACAGCACGATACAGTAAAAGTCTTTCGGCGTGCACCCGGCTTTGCRTATAAAGCATACCAAGTAAATCTAACATGCCAACAGAAGCAGTATGAATGCACTTGGCAGTGGCCCGTCTGTGACAAGCGTTGCAGTTAGAAATTAAACACTGCTCATCTGCTTTCTGTTTGAAACAGATCCGCAGCAAACAACTCTCTCATCCGGATTTTTAAGTCTCTTTCTCCTTAGAGCTAAACAGACTCAAACAGATWCACAATGTCCATCGCAAGGCAGAAGTGCCTAGTCCTGTCAGGAAGCAGCTCGACCTGCCCAAGGCTTTCAGGTTTGCCATGAGACCAAAAGACAGAAACTCAGCTTGACTTCTCCTCTCATTCCTTTTATAGACATTACAGACACTCTTCCTATAAACACTCCATTTTCCTGTAGGTACACAAGGAAACTTCCCTGGGAGTATCCCAGTTCCAGTCCACAAACGTTTTGATTAAAATCTAGCAGTTAAAAAAGATGCCTTTGTTTGTTTGATTAGTTTTTCTAATAAAAGCAGTAAAGCACACGCACACMCCCCAAATGAATTCCAATTCCCAGCCTGTTCAATGCCGCCTCCTGCTGTCAGGACGCCGATATAACAGAAAGCTCAGTCTGCCACCGGGCCTGGCTATAAACTCATTCCCACATTCCTAGGTGACTTAGCCATCCGAGCATCAATGTAATTAATACCACAGACGTAATTAAATCCAGCACACTGGGAGAAAAGATATCTCATTTTCAGCTGGTGCTAGGAAAAGTTTTGAAGTTGGACAAGTCAGGCACGGCACCCAGATAGTGTTTTTCTTCCATGTGAAACAGCACACCAATCTCAGCAGATAAGCAGTGAAAGCTGCTAAGCAGATAAACCCTACGAATATTATTAAAATTAAAAAGGTCACAGGTAGATGGTGCCTTCATAGAACAAATAAATTTTGCAGGGAGGAAGCACCGAGAGGCTGAGGTGCACAAGCATTTGTTCACTAAGGTGCACTTAATGCATTGGACACAAGCAAACTCGTTCTATCAGCATATGCTGCAACAACAAAACCTCTTTTTAGAAAGATCTCAGGATACTACRACCCTCAAGGCAACGCAGTTCATTCTAGTTTCACAAGTAGGTTGTGTTGGACCCTTACCTGCTAGGCTTCACTGGTGTAACCCAAAACCCTGTCGGTGCATTTACACATGCAAAATTCATTACTTTATACTGAAGCACTCACCTTACCACAGATGTCATTAACAGCCACATGAACGAAAATGGATGCCTCTTCTATACCTTCTAGGTACACRTGCCGATAGCCTAAAAGAGAACAAGCAAAACTGTCAAGGAGTAGTGAATGATGGAAAGAGCATCCCGAGACTTCCCCTTTGTAAGCGACAAAAAGCTACTGAGCTTTCTCTCAACTTCTCCCCATACTGAGCAACTAGATTGTGCTTCCCCTAGTCACAAACTATTTATTTGAGRTAAAACAGCAGTTACAAATGTAGTTGATATTTCTTCTTGTCACTGTTACATTAAAGGAGCACACACATTCTGTCCTAGTTTTGCTCACGTCCAATATTGTGACTGTCAATCTTTGACTTCAACTTGACTCTCTTGGTGATTACTAATGGCTCTCTCTTGACTATTACTAACACCTTAGATATTTCAACCAAGTTTATGTCATTGAGATTGGTTATTTGTGTTCAATTGTAATCAACACACCACAAAATATTATAATTTACTTTGTTCTGATGAAAATTAAAAATAGGCACACAAGTGAAATGAGACTGAGCCAAAAACAGTAAGAAATGGACAGAASGTAGCCTGTAGAGAATAGATAAATGTCTGCCATATGTTAAACTATTACTGACAGTTCTAACTCCAGTGAAGACCAGTACCTTTCCAAAACCAGTGGGAAGAAAACAGAAAAAAAAGCAGGATGAAATAACAGGGAAAGATTATTTGTGGTTGTCTTTCAAGTCCACTATATTTAGGCATCCTGCTTTATGATCTTAGGCATCTCCTATAAAATCCCAGTCCCACACAGTTGGCTGATGCAGTTTTTGTCCTATGGCAATCAGCAGTGGACCTGGAGAGAGCATGCAGGAGGCTCCGAGTCTCTCGTGAGAACTCCCTGCTGCAGACACATGCACACCCGGTCACGTATTTTCTGCATTTTCGTTCACCACGGGAGGTTCCAGACAAGGAATTCGRTATTGCACAATTTCTGTCTTACCTGGCATCATACTGCTAAACGCTATGGTTCTCTGTCCAATAAAATCTCGCCCAATTGGATCATGATCCCACACRAGGAACCGAATCAATGCAATCTCTGGCATGTGCACTGTAAACACCAGTGTTTCCTCCCACATTGGGTTAAAACCTGGGAATGAAAGATACACACATATCTTTGACATTTTGCTTTAGATATTACGTTCATGAGACACAAAGCAAGAAAACTGTCTAAATAAGGAAAACCTAAACTGAAGCGGTTGTTCTAGTTTTCATAGCAGTTTGATCACTGTCCTTTTTATAAATCCAGTGCTCCTGTTTCTTTTAGCAGGAATCACAATACGACAAGCTTCTAAACTGAAGCTTCCTCAAAAACTTTCCTGGATAAGGATATTCCTGATAGCTGTGTAAGAGCAAAAAACTCATGATCTTACCATTATCATCAACTACTCTWGTTTGTTCTTTGACGCAATCAACTGGTAAGCCTATAACTTCTACTTCTACAAATGGATCTATGATCTGGAAAAGAGAAAGTAACAAATGTTGAAAAGAGTGACAARGACAAAACTGAGGCACAACGCTAACGCTTACCATGAGAACATATTACATTTTTTCCCTATGTTTCTTCATCACAAGCCTTTCTGTAAATGACARTTATGGTGAGAAGAAACATATGGTCAAGTCATCAAAAAGGCATAATTTAGGATGAGCATGTTATATTGACAATCAGAGAAAATTCAGAGTACTGCAGCGATGCTTAGAAGAGATGAAAACCACCTAGCAATCTAATGAATTAATTTATTCATATTCTATAATAATTGCACAAATTTAAACACTCATCCTTATCTCAGTAATCTGGAAAATTAACAATTATCAACTGTTTTGTACCTCTCCTCTGTCTCCCAGCATGGAATCCCGTGGTTTTGGGAGTTGTTGACCACTGATAATCCTTAGAACCAGCTGTTTCTTCAACTGTCCGGGCAGTGGGTCTTCAGAATTTGGATTAAAGACACCTGTAGGGATAAGAAGCCATACAATGTGAGAGAAGTGTACATCTAGGTATACCATTAGATACTTTCCAGTTTGTTTCTAGCATTAGCAATCTGGTTTTCTACAAATTATAATTGGGATCTATGTCTTCTATTCTCATGCTATAAACAAGCAAAAAATATGCATGTACCTTTTTTGCTGCTTTTTCTTACCTTCACACATGCAGTTTGGTTTGAGGACATAGCCACAATTCCCATTGGCACTAAACTTTGCCCGGTTCAGCTGCAGCATTCTCCCCTCTGACTGATAATTTAATGCAACTAAAGAAAAAATAAAGTAATGTCACTAATAGAGGATTTTAATGACATTCTTGTCTGTACATCCCAGATAAAAAAAGAAAACCTGGATATTTTTCAAATTTTATTTCTTGGAAAATCATATGTATTGGAAAAAGTCTTCCCTATATCACACACAACACACATTCTGGTAGCGGTGCGGAAGAGTTCCAAACTCTGAAGTCTTGCTGCATGTGGTAAGAAGGAAGTTCTTTTACCTCCATTTATCAGACATTTGCTTATGCAAAACATTTATCAGACATTTGCTTATGCATTAAGAAAATCCATGTAGGTAACAATATAGAAAAATATTAGGACTCAGATGTGAGTAAACCTGAATGAACAGAGAACTTAGAAATGAGAGAACAGGTAATTCTGAAGTTTCTATTTAAACCTTTCTCCTGGATTAAAACAAATAGAACAAGGCTTCTCTTTTGCTCACCRAGCTGGCAGCCAGCATTCCAGAAGGGCTGGGGATTGTAGTTGCTCGAGTCAACACGGTAAGAGGATGGGTAGATGCGGGACAACTGGTGTTGGTTGAAATGCAGATACTGTGCTGGCTTCTGCTGCAGTATCTGGTGGGCTTTCGTTTCACTGAAAGATGAAACCTGCCAGCTGCAAGAGACTACAAGGAAGAGGTCAAGAAATTAGGGGTTGTCTCCCTTTTCAGTTATTTCATTTTAAATAAAGCATTTAAAAATACAGCACTAGTTATTTATAACAATCAACTGTTATTGGAATACACCCTGCTACAGAGGGAATCATCCTTTTTTTCTATTATAGCAAAATCAACATGTTTATTGGAGAAGTCATGCTGGGACAATGAAGCCAAGTATAACAAATGTATGCAACTCTTCTGTCAAACCCTTCACACGACAGGAGGTAGAGACAAYAAAACAGCTTTTATAAAAATAGCTRTAAGAACATAAGACATAGGCAGTTTCTCTGCATTGCAATTATTTTTCATAGAGTTCTGATCCAACCTACTTTCAGTTTCTACATCATGAATGCCAACAGACTTCGTGTACTTCACCAGGTCAGACAGCGCCCGGGAAAGCTTCATTGTTTTCTTCTGCCGGTTTATCCTAGAAAGATAAAACCAAACAATTTCTCATCAACTAGGAGAKAAACTTCCTCCTTCATATTTAAAAAACACCAGGGTGAAGAAAGAAAAGGATATTTTCTTCYAGATATTTAATACTCTTACACCACCTCACAGTCAAGGCATTGAAGCTTTAGAGGCAACAGCATGAAAGTACCGCTCTTCTCGCATTCATCAAGAGATCCTTTTAGACATAAAATTGCTAAATCATATGTTACAAACCTGCTGTAATGCACAGAGCCCCTGGACAAATTTCCTTGAGAGTCCAAATCGTCTTCACCCTCTTCCAGACTTGTTGCCTTTTTCAATTTGCTTCCTTTTTTCTGTGCCATGAGGACATTAGAACATTTTATACAACGCATATCAAAATATCAACATTCAAAAGAGACTTGCTCTTTCCTACAACAAACTAGTGGAGAAGAAAAATAAACTCAAGCAGTTAAATTATCTGTAATAAAAATGGAGGGTTCTTTTTTTCTGAGTTTGTTCTGTAGAAGGGTTTTCAACAAAAGAAAAGTTACTGTCAATTTTTATGGTATAAGAAAGGCAACAGAAGACACTGAGATAYTGCTTTGGGGAAGTCTTTGCGGAAGCACAACGTAGCTGTTAGGATGTCCACCACTTCCATATTGCTGATAGAATTGAATGTGTATGTAAGAACATATCAGAGTACTTCCAGCATTTTGAGGGCATTATTGATTTTGAGTATCTATTTTGAGAAAACATCCAGCTCCTTGCTCTGAGAAAAGTAGGATCCCTTTAAAGGCCTCAGCAGGGCACCCAAAAAAATGGTATTCCTACTTGAAATGCTTTGCGTCAAGTATGAAATATCACAACTACGAACTGKTTTTTAAAATCCTGTCCATCTGATCAACATTTGAGCAGCTAGAAACAATCCTGCTATATTATGCCAAGAAGTATGTTATTTGCAGAAAATGTGAAATGACAGCTTTTTTAATACCCTTCAGTTCAGCAGAATGAATTCATGCCTGTGAGGAAGGCTCAGCCTAAGGTCAGAACCTTTCCATAATGGAACTGTACATCTTCACATAAAATATATTTTCTACAGTGTCACTGTTGCTACAAGTTCTGTGTCATGCAGAGAAAGTAGGATAAAAAAGGTTATTCTGATTAGTGATGTTACAACTCTTAAGTTATTTTAAATGGAAAATGCAAATTAATTTGGATGTTTTCCAGAATAGATATTGAATACATTTAGAATCTGATGTGAAATGAAACAAGCTATTATACATTATACACAATTAACCAGTTTTCCTGCCTATTTAACCAGCGAGCAGTCTGGTAGAAAGCCTCGGCCAGCCAATGCAATTATGACATTCCTCCTCCACGACCCTGAAGAAATGAGTTCCAGTCAAGAGCGCACCGGTGAGCGCGGACCCAACCTCCCGCGCGGCTTACCTTCCGTTTAGAAAAGCTGCCCATCAGAGACCGGCYGGGCCGTTTGCTGGCATTGAAGTCYTCCCCAGGCTCCACTTCGTCCTCAAGTTTGCTCTAAGGTGACCAAACAGAGAGAGCAGTGAAGGGCAGCAGAACCAGCYGAGTTTCTCAGAACTCTGTAAGAGTTTTCTCGAGAATGTCTCACTTCCAGCTCCTAACGTTTCTCTGATGGAAAGGCTTTGTTTATAAAAAGAATAACTAATTTCTGTGGTGATTTAGTGTGCAGTATTCTATTATTAAGTTCAATATTACATACTTCATGGTCTGTTACACTGGCCATAGCAATGTTTCTTTTAAACATTATAACCATATTAGGAAAGAAAAGAACTGAAGTCAAGAACTAAAGAGTTTTAGCCTTACCATGAGCTTATCTCCTGCAGAATGTACCATGGAACTGTATTTCTGAAATAGTAATGCTTAGGTGATAAATCAGATTATTGTATACTCAACATCTCTAACAGAAAGAAACACCATCACAATCAACTTGTTTTGAAGATCTTTATGGTCTAGAAGGTAGGATAAGCACAAAGCCTGAAGGATTCATCCACAACAAAACACCACCAAACATTACAAAAGCAGAGATTCCTTGAGTTGAAGTCTCACAGAGCTTAAATGCAAAATGGAGAAAAAAAAAAGAAACAACAACAACAACAACAACACAGTTACAGCAGAAGAGGCCATAAAAGAACARAGAGAAGAGCAGTCTCTCCCAGTCATCCACTGAATGATTTCTTTGTTTTCACTGTGGTTCACAAATGAGCATGGATTAAAATTATATTTTCATGATTCAAATTACATTTTCATAATTTTTTTTTTGGTCAAAATTGTCAAAGCAGTTATTSTAAATTCACACTGATCCTGCAGTGCACAGCATCCTGCTTTAAGGCAAGTACTGAGCATTCTTCCCATCCATTAGTACTATCATAGCTGCAGATTCCTCAGGTAAACCAAGTTGTCTGTATTTGGGTGCCTCAAAACAGATTTAGAGGCCCAGTCTTAGACATCCACCTTTTAAAAATCAAACATTATTGTTATGAAATAACAGCACCAGCTAACTATGGACACAAAAATACCCAACAGTCAACTCCACAAATAAGTAAAGCACAATAAAATACAATCACCTTCTTAACATCTGTTTTCGGACCAACCTTCCCTGACGATGGCAGAGTGGTGACTGTAAAATTGTTTGGATCTTCACAGTCACGGATTTTGGATTCCTTTATCAGCGAGTCAAGCTTTTTCTTTGCTATATTCTCCACTCTCTTCCTGTTCGCAGATGCCTACAAATAWAACAAAACCATTAAACAAAACAGGGATGACAAAAAAAATCTTTTTAATTCCAACCAGGATGAATAAAAACTAAAATGATATGTGCACAACACATGAAACTCTAAAGTAGATGTTAGATCTAAGATGTAAGCAGGTTGTCTGAAAACATGGAAGTAAAACTGACAAAAGTGGTTCTTCAGTGATTGAAAGGAACCAAGACTGATCATTAGCAAAACTATTCAGGTGACACATGCTTCATGTAAAGGCTGAAAGGGTGAAAGTAATACATCCAGCAATAAAGAGATATATATATACACACACTCAAATGGTCACTTAACTTACATCTCCATTCATTAGTTTACAGTCATCATCAATCTCATCAGCACTGTCCTCATCAGACACGTCACCTTCCTCTGCATCATCACTAATATTGGCTGGAAGCTTCTTCCCCTAGAACATGCAATGTTTGCACAGACAGGTTAAAATGCAGCTCTTGCTATGACAGAAAAAACATGGCATCATTCATGACAAAAGCAAGAGTGATTCCTATGAAGAATGGAAAAGACAACATTATAAGCAAACACTAAGTTTTAGTGTGTGCAAAGACCCTGAGATCCAGGATTCTGGATCAGGAACAAGACAGAACATGGAAGAATGAAAAGGGAAAAAATGAGAGATATGACATTTGCTCATTCATGGGAGAGCAGTCAAACATTTAGTATAGAAATCTGTAAGCTCTGAATAAAACTTAWGTGAATACAAAAAGCCAAGAGCTCACAATAACAGCCAGACAGATATATGTACAGAAGCTTGGGTGCAAAGTAGAACTTCTCAAGGATTTGTTAAAATCTCTTCTTTATCCAGCAGAATTGGAGCCAACTAAGGATTCTAAGAGGTAAGTGCTTGTAGGCTCATGATGACAAGGGAGAGAATGAAGAATGGTACCGTAAGGCAGACTTAAGTCTGTGGACAACTCATAGGCAGCTGCTTTAGCAAAACACCACACCAGAAAAGAAAACTCTTGGTGGTGAGCGACAAAGCCAAGAGTAAACTTCCCACTAAAACACTCGGTACACACACAGCTGTATCTGCAAGTCCTCTTGGAACAAGCAGAATTTGTAATATTCACAGAAAAGGAGRGAAGAAGCAAAAACAAATAAGTTTTTACCTTAACCAATATCTTTCCTTTGAGACTTGCTGGTGAAGGGAGCTTGGTAGGATCTTCACTGTGCACTGAAGACAAATCCAGTTTGTCTCCCAGTATTTCTGTGAGATACTGCGCCATCTTCTTCTGCTGAACGACACTGCAATGGTTCTCAATTGACAGGATAACAGGGTACCTGGCAGAGACAGARGTTTCATCAAATTCAAGTTTAGCTTTTACAGCACTGAAGAGGATAGGTGTTATTATTGTCTGAGCCATGCTTACAATAAGCTCCACCACTAATGAAATKCAGTGGAGTTCAATAAATCAGTTTGGAGACAGTGCTGATATACCACTGCTCATCCCAAACCAAATAATTTTTGACAGCCACAGGATAATTTAATTTCTGCACTCTAACTTGATTTTTTTCCTAGAACATACAACTACACTACCAAGTCTTGATGTCCATTTCATACCAGAATTTAAGGAGCCTATCTTCAGCAAAACGTAGTCAGTGTATTCAGCTTTCCTCCCTGAACTGTCCTTCATGTTTATTTTTTTTTAAAGGAGATAGATTAACACAAACATTTTGACTCTTGAGAGGTTGATAGTACTGCCTGCTTTGCAAAATTTCTCATTTTATAATTCTTTGATCTTTTGAACAACACGGATGTGGAGAAAAATCCTTTCTCTCTTGGGTAGTCTGCTTTTTCCACAATTGGGGTCCTGTGTCTTTGTACTTTGTTGTTGCCTGACTTGCCACCTAGCTTTGGAGCAACCATCCGAGTATGATCTTGGCATCACTGAATGCACATGCAAAGWTAAGTGCCTGAACTGTCAGATATTTGCTAAAAATATTCACTGTCAAAACATGTTACAGTCTCCTCTCTTTCATGGATGGGATAAAGGGAGCCACACAACTATCTCTGCAATGTCCCCTACTCAGTCAATTCTGCMTTGTTACTTCTTTCTGCAGGTTTTCTCCTCATAGAAAGTAATTCAGAATTTGAATGCCTGACTGACTTATGCAGTAATAGGTAAGGTTTTTAAATTACTGCCTTTACAAATATGCCTGAGAGCACTACAGCTTACAACCCAGAGTTTATATGAGACTCAGAGGGTGGTAGCCCAAATACCTACTCATTCTTGACAAAGGCATATCTGTTGATAGTTTCAATCACGTCTTTGAAGAGAATTTTGGAAGTCAAAGTATATCCATGGTGGACAATTGGTTCACCATCTGGCCCATCCCAGCAGTCAACTGCAGAATAGAAACAATGACACCCATTAGACAATCAACATCTGCAGCCATGCAGAAGACAGAGAAGATCTCAATACCCTACAGTCCACTTTAGGAATCCGATAACACAGCAGACATAGGCTCACTCCCACTCTTCATCCATACCTGTCACTACACTTCCTCATATCCTTTCTCTGAAGATATTTCATAGTCTTGAAATTCTACTGTAAATAAATGACTCTTCCCATTAGCTAAGAAAGTCTCAGGAAAACAGATATCCTTTAATGAGTGCTAATGATTTTTACTACAGGAAGAGTTGTGGAAACACTCTAATGGTCAGGACACTACAGACGGGTACTGCCTCTGAAAGGTGCTGTAAACTGCAGAAGGGATTTCACAGCAAGGCTCGTTGGTGAGTGGCAGGTATTTTGCATATGATCTTATTTCCCTTAACACAAATAGCAGTTCTCCTGTTCTACCTAGTTAGAACTCTGTCCTACTCGCCAGATCAGTAGCCGTATGTTTAAAATAATTACATACACCAACAGATTACACTGAATGGGAGTATCCTCTCTACAAAAAAATTTATGGCTATTTATCTTCATACAAGCAAGACCACTATTCCTATGTCTTATTGCCGCAGTCAATAAAATGTCTCTGTTATATAGCACCGTTTTTCTGCTGTTGCTTCTGAAGTGAAAACAACATTTTAACTAGGCTTTCTCCTTTAACTAATTCCTGTGTCTTCTGCAGAAATCATGATTCTCCCTTTATAGAGGAGAGACAAAACTATGGAGCCTATGACCTTTACCTTCTACACAACGACAGCCGGATTGTAACACCCATGCATACATGTCCATCCTGGACTGAGACATCAGTTGATCCCCTGTGAGGTAGGTATTATGTGAAGAGGTAATGAAATAGTGACTCAAAGGATAACTCATGTCCTGATTCACTTGGTAGTGTTCTGGGTTGAATATGTCCCCTGAAGGACTCCGCATGTAATTGGTGAAACCTGCAAAGGAATAATACGACAGATGGATGCGTCTTTCTCCACTTGGTTGCTGTAACCTTCCTAGAGTCCAGCATCAAAATGCATCCCTACATTCACCATCATGTTCACGAACATGTGAATCAAAATGAATGAAAAWATAGCACTTCTATATCCCAACAACTTGTCATAATGAGCACCTATGATATTTGGKTTAAAGAACTACCATTTCCAAACCCTTTAACAAATTTCTAAGGAATATCCATTTCGCTTTAGGTTCTTCAGCAAATTACAGATATGCCAAAAAAAGAAAAGAGGAACAAAATCATTCTTTATGCTACACAATTAACTACATAAGATGCAAACAAATGTGTTGTTCTCACAACCATTTAATCTTTGTTATCCCTGTCAACAGCTACACCAGTTATCTTACCATCAATCCCCAAGGCTCCYTCCTTCTTGTTCTCCAAGCACGGCTCAAACTTGCTGATGATTTCCAGGCAGTGCTCCTTAGTCACGCTGGTCATCTACGAACGCAGCAAAAATTAAGTGGAGAACTTGTTAACTAGCAAATGCAGCTTCTCCTTGCTCTGTGTACAGTTCAACAACCATCCAGRTTATCCACACTGACACTAGGATTTCCAATTACCCAGTGAGATTCTCACTCCTGCCAATCAGTGTCAGGTCAGATAAGAACTAAATTGCTCGGTGAAAAGATTCTGTCCTATTGGCAGCTGCCCAATCACAGCCAAAAAAMCACAGTCAGAGTTGTGCTTTGTAGGTCAAATCTGATTGGAGTGTTGTTAAACACACGAAGCATCCAAATAGAACAAGTTTTGTCACAAACCAAGAGGATTTCTTCTACTGCACGATTAAAGGACTCATTTGCATTGTCAAAGGCTTTTACTTCAGAATAAAACAACAAAATGGTGGTACCTTACACAATAGATAGAAAAATCATTTGTAACTAGCAAGGCAGCAGAGAGTCAGGAGATACTGCCTTGAGGAAGCTCCTTGAGAAAATCTAACTTCAMAATTGCTTTGCATTCTAAGTTAGAAAGGAAAATATGTGTCATGTGTCTGGATATGTTAGGATTAAAAAAAAAWATCACCATGCCTTTGTTAAAGCTGAATTATAAAAACATTGCAATGCAAACGCTATTATTTAATACTCCTGGTATTTATCATCAATTTTTCATTTAATTACTACTGTTGCTATTATTTAACATTCCTGTCCTGAGTGATCCAGCAAGTGTCTTTCATCGGACACTGCACATGGCACATATGAAAATTCAGACCTTGTTGCAAAGGGGGTTACCATTAAATTGGCTGAATTGATGGTTGCCACCACCGTTTAGGAGAACCCAAAACACCAAATAAAAAAACAAATAAAAGAGCAAGAAAAAAACCCTAACATTCTTCTCAACTGCATTTCTATGATATTGCCACCACAACATGGTTTAGTTCTGTTTTGTTGATAAGCTTCAAACCAACAAAAGGAACACTCCCTTTCCCTGTGCCTATTGTGTGAGAAAGAAGAGCACCAGGCACAGAAGGGAAGCCCTACAGAATTGTATTATCCTTGTCAGTGATTAAATGAACTAGTTTGTGTCCTGTGGCTAATGTTCATTTTCCTCTCTCATCAGGAAGATCAATAGACCAGTGAAACGGAAACACATCCCACTTATTTAAAGGGATGAGTGCAGGAGAAAGGTGACTTTTTTATTCATTCATTTTTTAGACAACTCTTAAAACTCTGATGTAGATTTATGACTACAGGCATGCACTTTCAGAAAAGCCTGTGAGAGGGAGAAGGCAACGACAAGCCAATGTACCATTCCACTASCTGGCTGCACATTGCCGCCCATTTGTTCTTCCTCACTTCAGAAATTTCTGCTTGTGTAAAATAACGCAGGCTGGAAGGGACTTCAGCTAGTTCAAAACCAAGCTCAAACCCGGGTCAGTCATCAGGTCACAGCAGGCAGTTGAGTGCCTGCCCTTGGAAACTGGTGAAGCTGGAGCCTCTGTGGGCAACCCGTTCCACCGGCCGAAGTCCTCGTGGTACAGGTACTCCACATCTTACCATCTTCTACACTGCCAAGTTACCATGAGCCACAAAGACCCAAGTTTGCTCTCAWCAAGAGGTATTTATGATAGAAGTACAGGAGTACTCAGCAGTACTTTCAAGGGAGCTTGGTTCCAAAGATTCTTGCTTCCATAAAGGTTTCCATCTATGACACAGGACGTACCATACACACAAAAAGAAGAAATCTCTACTTTCTTCCACTAAACAAAGAATATATCAAGACTATTTTCCTTTTCAGGAAAACATATACGAGCTGTCTGAAAACAGGCTCCCGTGACTTTGATGTGAGGTGTTGACTGATGGACAAMACGACTGACGTGACTGAAGTGGGCTAGACCCCTTGTTCAGTACAGGGACCCAAGGACCCAAGATAGCATTTACTGCAGCWCTGCAATACTTGGTTGGCATTCAGCTGAATGTGCATACACAACCTTAAGCACTGTGCAAAGGTGCACTTCAATATTTGCAGAGTAAAGCTCAAAGCTTTAAATTAATGTCTCTGAAGAGTAATTCGTTTCAGGTTCATGAGCAAATTTAGATATAATGCTTACCATTATCTACTAYTATTATCTACTGGACCCTGTATAATAGCACATTAGCTGGTTTGATAGACTAAAATTACCGTGCCTCCTTCAGATGAGTTCAAAGAGAAAACAGAGCCTTAAAGATCCGCTCCAGTAATGAAGTGTTAAGCGCTAAGAGAATACCTACTATGCACTATCATRTAGCCTCAAAATGTGTTTAAAACATGGGCAACTATCAACAGCACTTCATAAAACASAATCTTCCACTTTACAAATTGAGAAGGTACCCAAGCACGTGATTGAGAAAGGGATATAATTAATTCAGTGCGTTGCCATGAGCTACACATTCAGAGTCAAAAGAAAAGCCACAAAGAGCATCTTTGCACTAGGCTAATGAATACTGAAAGACATCAGATATTGATGTCGTTTTTCTAAAAGAATGCATAAGAAAGAAAGTAACTGCAGAGACCAYGTGCAGGGACACAGCTAAAGACCCTACAGGAGAAAGAGGCAGTGGGAGCAGAGTGATCAAGAAATAGCCACGCCAGCCCACAAGACTAAAATCTAATTGTTTCTTTCACACTCTCCTGAGTGAAATAAAAGTAGCTGCTCACTTTTCTACAGTTGCCTCTCCTACAGCAACACATCCCCAACGGCAAAGAGAAARATAATATCAGAGAAACAACCAGCTCACTAATTACAAATCTTATCACGATGCCCAGTTACAGAGCTTTGGTTTGTCTTTCCCCCTTCCCAGTAAAGCTTATCTACTCCAATAAGAGTCATCAGAGACTATGCCAAGGATATCTAGGCAATAAGAATTCTCTCTTATATGTATTAAAGAAAAATGCAAGCAGTCAGCACATCTTAAATGAACTCTCTTGATCAGGAAAAGTTCAAAAGCCACTGAAAAAATAAAAAGGGGAAAAAGAAACAATAGACCCCTCCAAACCCATCCAAAACCCACCCAAACCACAAAATCCACAAAGAACTCCCCTGCTTAAAAACGAAGAAAGAAGATTTAGAGCCCAGTCTGTACAGGTTTGGACTAGCCTTAAGATCATTTTACGATGCATAGCATAACCTCATAGCATAAGGTTCCAAAAACTGTTATAATTTCAAGGAGCCTTAATCTGCTCCTGCCTGAAGTTCTCTCTCTGTGGTGTCTTTCATTCAAAGAAGGAAAAGGCCACCCGTAAATGATATGCTGGGATATCAGTGTTTCAGGTTTCTAGTATCCACACACAGACTGATGGTCTTTTTTTGGGCTTGTCCTACCTTTTGCTCAATCTCCAGGAAGCGTCTCAAGTCGTCTGTATCCAGGTAGTCCTTGTGGTTGCTGTAGGTAAGCATGAGCAGGTACAAATCCCGCCGTGTTGACATCATCTTGTAGAAGGCACAGAATTCATCAAAGCCCAGCACACCCTGGTTATCGTCCGTGTCGGCCTCCTGCATCACACGACAGTACGACAACGAGATAACCGACCGCGCAGCGACAGCCTGAAGACCCTTGAAACAAACGCCTGAATTAGAAGAAAACTGCCTTGGTTGGATGCAGCCTGATGATATTTTAGGTATAGTAGTTCAGCTACAAAGATATTTTTAGTAACAATAGCTATGGTGTTTCTTAAAAAAATATTCCCAAAAGCATGAAAAGAAATGAATAAGTAAAAATTATTGCTGTAGACAGGTTTAAGAACACTGGAGGCCAGAGAATTAAAAAAATAAATAAATAAGAAGGCAATTTTTTACTAACCCAATCTTCCTAAGTTGCTGAGAACAAAATAAGTTCTCAGCACCGCAGACAGCAACACCGAGCAGATTTCACAGAGCGTTTGTGGCTGGCATGCAAACGCCAATTCATAATTATTTGCCCAGSAACAAAGTATTATCATAAGTCTGCAATCTATTCCTAAGTAGAAAGAGTTTTTTATAACATTACCACAGGTCCWCAATCAGCCTCCTCTTTTCTTAAAGGCTGCCCTGCACTTAAACTCTGCTTTAAGAAACAATACTTTTGCATTTCTTACCTTAAACATTTGCTTGACTTTTTGTCTGGGTAGGTTCACATTCAGCTTGTGCATTAGCTGCAGTACTTCATTAATACTCAGACTTCCATCACCATTTTTGTCTGCCTCATCAAAAGTCTGCTTCAACCACATTGAATAAGAGTTAAGGAAGTGTAAGGAATATCAAGGAATAACACTAAATGTTACTGAGGCTTAAAACTGCATAGGTAATTTTTCACCTGGAAACTAGAAAAGCAAAGATCTAGAATCCATGAAATAATACTGATTTATACGCCAGTGTGAACTAATCCTGTCAGCAGGATTTATTCCAGAAAATGAGAATCTGTGCACCAAAGGATGCTAATGTATCCAATGTGCTCTTCAAGCACATTCACTGGTCCCCAGAACCTCATCTTGCTGATATTCATTAATTTGTTTTATTTTTGCTTTTTAAGAATTATAGCTCCTGCTTCCAGTCATATTACAGAATGACAGCATCTTATAAGCCTTGTTAAAGCGGTTTGCTTAGGCCAGAATCTCAAATTACTTACTATTTTCAGGTTTTTCTTACACTCGAGGTAAGGYCCTTGCAAAAACCTATGACAGCTGATTATGCAAATGATACAGAAAAGTACTTGCTGCGGAGCAGAAACCAAAATGAGCAAATTGAAATGTTGTATCATATTTTATGCTGTAAACCCAAATAAGATGGACTGCTTTACAGAGGCAACAGGAAGTTGGCCTGTGCATTTTTAAATCTACTCCTCTTGCCTCTGTACCTTGCACGTACCCACCCTCAAGAACTTCTGTCTGTCTCTAGAAACAGGGGAGGCCATGGAAACTATCTGGAAACCTCGAGCCTGGTGCATACTTTCAACCTAACAAACACCTAAAGGAATTTTTGGAACCGCTCAGCACTGCACTGCTGGGAGAGCCTCTTTCAGCTGACATCCGAGGATATTGGTCTCTGGTCCTCTGACGTTTTGACAGGCTGTCTTCATCACTGATCCCTGCCATCAGATACTTCAGTCCTGTGATCCAGGTGCGTGCTTCCTCTCCACTGGAAGATACTAGATCAAGAGATTCCATATGGTCTCCGTAGTAGATGCTGAAGCAGCAGTTGGGATCAAAGCTGCCRTCAGCGTAGCGCTGGAAGATCTCCGACTGCTTCCCCTCGCACACCTCCCGAATAGAGTCGATAGAGACTAGAAGGACAAAGCMCGTGGCTCGTTAGCGGCTGTATAACACTGTTTGGCTGTATCCCCAAAGAAAGGGGATCCCGTTTTGTTTGCTTGAAGCAAATAAATACTCTGATCCCATAGCTGAATGACATGGCTACTTGGCCAAAGACATAATAGATGAGCATACCTTACAATGCAAACAAAAATATAAAACATCTAGAACAAAATTAGTCTACGTAAGCACCACACTTTATAGCCCGAGAAGACMGAGGCATGAGATAAACTGCACACTAATGTAATAGGATCCTGTTTTTAGCTTCCACTTTCTTCAGACTATGCAATCTGCGTTTTTAGTTTATTAACAGTTTCTCCCAAGCACAAGCAAATCAGAACTATTTCTTATTTCCCTACGTGTGATCCACTCTAAACAGAATGTACACAATACATTCATGGACAATCTGTTTGAAAACTAAGGAAATGACAAACAGAAATATTATTCCCATTTCACAGATAAGATGCTGTATTACAGAGAAACTGATTAAATACATTAAAAAGCTTGAATTTAGTAAATTGTTAGAGGTCATACAAGGCAGTAAGAGTGGGGGGATCAAAACTTTCAAGACCCAGCCTTAAGTTTAACCATAGAACTAGTACATCTCTTAAAATATTATTAAATTTACATCCCCTTTAGATAACAAAACCATGAAACACGTTCAGAGATAAAGATGTGAGTGGTTCTTACAGTTTTCCATTTATAAAGCAATCACATATTGATTTTAAGAACCACTCTGTCCCCTCAGCTTCTGGTGTCTTCTTCCTCCCACTGGCACAATTGTTACCAGGCATCATCTTGTCTTCCCTGTACTGCTCCTTTGCCAATGCAGTTTCACACATCTCTTTAAACAGCTTCTATTAAATCAATGGTTTGAACCCCACCATATTCTTAGTTGCAACTTGTGACTATGAAATAACAACTGCTTCTCAAACACTTTTTTTGTAGTGTACAAGTTAATAGAAGGAAATAATTGCAAATTAGCTGAAAATTATGACAACCTCTTCCTTTTGCTCTAGCTCAGACAGAATAGAGAATGCAGATCTCTGCATCTTGAAAAGGCAAAGCTGATTGTCAATTGTTCTTTATTTTTTTTATTATTATTATTTCAAGAGCAAAAGTGATTGCTTAAAATCTCTCTCCACAAACACAAGGAACTGATATACATTTGACCTATGTGGATGCTTCTGACAGCTACAAATTACAAATTACTCTTCAGTCATATGGTGTGTAACTGACTAAGCTACAGGGATGGAAAAGTGACAGATAATTCTGTAGAAAAAATTTTCAAAATGGGCCCCAAACTGAGCTTGCAAGTTCTCATTTACACAGGGTTTCTGCACAMCTCCTTTCTGAGTTGTTACACTATTTTATCCTGCACAGTTAATGGCAATTTAATATTTATGAACTACTAATCTTCCTGAGATCATATACAGCCCTTACGGCTATGTACGATGTTAATACGTCTCTTGATCACCTGCAAATAGAAATTAAATCCATCACRCTGACTTGTTAACACAAGGGCAAGACCCTAGGACGGACCAGAAAAAAGGCTCTGCTTTTGACACTCACTTTTGGCTTTCTCATTCTTTCGAGATGGTCTCCAGCGAATGCAGGACTTGTGCTCATCCAAGTAATAAAAGCGCACGAGGCCTTTGGAGCTGCCGCGGAGTTTGATCATCTGCGTACCAGCCTGCATMGAACTCATGCATCTTTCCACTGCAGAAAGACATGAAGTGATACTAGTAAGTCAGCCTTTGCTCCTAAAGTCTAATGATACCAGACTGGTGCAGCCAAGCAACTGAAGGYAGTCATTCACTGCTTATATTAACATCTACAGTGACCTTAAAAGCCCTTATGGTAGCAAGATGTAACAAAAACATATAACCTCTAAAATTTCTCCTTAAAAAGAAAGGTCCCGGTTTCCCACTTAGTTATGCACATTTTTGATCTCTGCTCATTATTTATGGCTTGGAGACACCATGGTCTTCGAGGAGCTCTGGGGGCTGCTGCACATGTGTGGAGCAGTGGGAGCATTTCAGCACATGAGGACAGAATGGATTCAGTTGAACATCTTTATATATGGATCAGAATTGTCAAAACATTCACGACCAGAGCTTGATATGGCTCCAGGTGATGTCACACCGCTTGGCACTAGTCAGTCTGTTTAGAGAAGTCAGAAGCCCAGCAAAACACATTTTGGCTGAGCTCTGCTCTGGTAACAGGTTCTGACACGATGCATCCTGACTGTGTGCTTCAAAACAACCACGCATCTAGAGACGATATGGAGAGGAAACCAGAGCTTTCCGAGCCCTGTTTCCTTTAGGATCCCTGGAACACACAACACGCTTGTGAGCCTAGAGYAACCCCTCCAATGCATGCATTCCATCAGGGCAACGTGTTCCAAACCAAAGCAGCTGTCCCATGCGCAAAGGACTCCCATACCTGACAGACATTCAGCACTGTAAGCAGTAATAATCCCCACATCTTCTAAAAGTCTCATCAGAAATGCTTTTTTCGCCTATAGTTGGCTCATCGATAGACAAACCAAAGAACTGTCAGGCTCCCCTCTTCCCTGTCAGGAAGACTGTGTCTCAGTTTAGACAGGAAACATCCAATCTTTTAAAAATGAGTATACCTGGTTTGGCGTAAAGGGAATTCTGTGCAGCTCAAAAGACTTGGAATTAGAAGGCATTTTGAAAATGCTGCATATGAACTGCACTATTGATTTCTGTGAGCCCRAAGAAGCTCCGTGCGAGTGAGTTTGCCATACAACTCTCAGCAAAAGCTCCYGGAATGCCACTTCTGGCCCTGAAGACACCCCGTAAGCAACACKCTAATCACAGAAGCTCTGACGTTCACTGCTCCCTGCAAAAAAAACCTGCTTTTGCTCCTCAGATACCTATGCTAATGGAACGCATTTGTAGAAATTCCAATTTGACATATTGCCTCAGGAATCAAACATATTGCTATTAATAACCACTGTTACCTACAGAATTTAGTGTTCTGTGGCTCCCAATGGAGGCGAACAATATATTCAGGGTGCATGTTTCCCTTTACAATAGGAACACAGGGAGGAAGATTCAGGTTCACTTTTCTCTTATATAAAACCTRGTCTGTTCTTTGCTGGGTGGATTCTAGTGCCCACTGCCCCCCTTCCTCCCTGTGAAAATAGAGAAAAAAGGAGGAATAAAGGCCAAAAACCCCACACAGAAAACAAGATGCTGTCATGCAGTGACTGGCACGGTCAAGAGTTCACCTAGGATATTCTCAGCGTTCACAAATGAGATGTAGTGAGCTGATTCACCTCGTCATGTCAGGATCCAGTTCAAATACAGACCTTACCCGAGTCTAAGTCCATTAACTTTCATTTGTTTCTTTTTACATTCCTACATATTTTCAAGCCATTTTATTACTACTAATGCATGAACTCTCTCCTGCTTATTTGCTCTGACTCAAGTCTCTCTAAATCTCAAGACTCTTACTATTCTTCCCATCAGAAAAGAATCCTTAAAACACCTTTGAAAGAGAAGAGTTCTGTTTAAATTGGACAAGAACAGTTGGAGAGTGCTTGCTGCATACAAGGCAGAATTCAAGGCCAACTCCATCACTATAGCATTCAGTCACTAGSGAAAGAGATGTTAAAGGGAGAAAAGACATTAAATCCCGTGGAAAATAGAGGGCTGAATTTGAGGTCAGCCTGGCAGCTCTCCACCTCTCCTGGCTGAGACTAACTCAGCCACCTGGATGCAGGGGCAGGATGGCATTTCTGAACCGCTGCGGGAATTCCCAGTGGTTTCTGAGCTATCCAYGCCTCAGACTCCCTCATTAAAAAAAGATCTTTGCTTGGTGAAAATGGCAAACAAGTAGGACAAAAAAAGTAAACAAAAAAGCCAGTAAAACAAATAACATAGGACTAGGGCTGTTTGTCACCACCTTTCTTTTCCTCTCCCCCCAGTACCACTAGATAAAACTGACACTAAATAAGATTTAAACATATAACCTTTTAAATGCWMMWGWCWKKWGCATTTAAGTGTCAGGTATTCAGTSTGCATCTTACCAATATGACCAATTTTCCATCTTGGAGAAGCTACGATGCTGCCACCAACCCAGAAGAACTCTTCAGCCAGGCGGGCGATTGAGAACTTATTTCGAAGCAAAGGAGATTTGGAGGCATCCATAACTGAGACAAAGGGCAGCTCTAAAACTGAACACAAGCTCTGTAGCCCGTACCACTGATCAAAACTCTGCAGCTGCAAATTTTCAACTTAATAACATAGAAACATTGTGAGGAAAAACACTTCAAGATAACTGATGGTTTTGAAAATCCAGTAGTATTTTTCAGCTTGTTGCAGAGCAGTTAACACTGTAAACTCAGGCCCTCTCCCATATCCAAATTTAAACTAAAAATKAGCAGCGAAGTTCTTCCTGTTCTGTGCGATGTGCCACGTGCCCGTGCTGGAGGACGGGCGGCTCACGGGTCGGCATTTCCAAGGTGACGCGGGATGGACGCGGACAGCCCCGGGAGGCGAGACGGCGCTCGGGTGACTCCAGGCCTGGCGGCCAGAGGAGCCTCCGGACGATCCTCCCTTTCTGTCGGCTACATCTCAGGCGCCGAGCGGCCCCCAAGCTGTTCTATCAAAGCCCAGCCGGATTCCGCACGCAGCGTCCTCCTCCCGGCAAGCCCTTACACCGGAGCACCCCTTGCGCACGTCCTAGCGAACCTGCAAGCCCCCTCTTCCCGAGGGCGCTCCTTGCTCTTCAAAGCCCACCGACGTCGTCTGTTGCCGTAAACCAACACGGYGATAGCAGAGTACAGCCCGTTCCCCTTTGCACCCTTGCTTTTCACTGCAAATCTCTCCAGGTGCTACTTAAGCTCCTCACTCTCATTCCAGGTCTGTGAAAAAAGGACATTTTCTTCTTATACGGCTCTTCAAAAATCATCTTCATCTCTTCACAAACCACTGTACGTGTCTTCACCGTTTCTCAGAAGGTTTTCCTCAATATTTTAAAAGGCATCTCTGATAAAAGGAACATCATTTCTCTCCAGGCAGAAAAAAATAGACACAATGCAAACCCGGCAACACATGTTTGCTTGAAATCCTAAATCCACTATAAGCATTAATCCTAAAGCTGTAGTTCTGGCCTATCCAGTGAAGGGATTAAGGTGACACGTGTTATGGCCACATAAAAAAAGGAGGTTAAAAAACAACAACAAAATCATTTATTTTCCATTTAAATTAGCTCTTGACCTCAGAGCTCCTTTGGAGGCAGGCRAGAAGATGCTTCGCACAGAAGCCAGCCACGCTGTACAGAACAAGTGCTGCTCATAGAAGCCAGCCCGAAGACTAGAGGAGATCAAAGCAGGAAGCATGAATTTTTAAAAAGCGTGATACGACGATGGCACTCCCTTTGAAATGCACCCCGCACACTCCAGGCGTGTAGAACTATCATTTACGTTATCACACTTCTGAATCTACAGTAAATTGGAGGTATAATGTGCTGTTGCTCTCGCTGTCTGTGATCTATACAAGCACCTGAACATGTTTCTAGGTTGTTCAGTTAAACACAAATTGCTCACARAGAGACACACTCATTAAACACATCCCGCTTCTCCTTTCACAGTCTGTAAGGACTTTAATTTTAAAAATCATTTGCTCTCAGACAGAAGTCGTTTACTTCACCACGTATGCCCAAAGTTGTCATATTAAACTGGCCTCGGAGGTGAATCATAGAGTTACCCAAAAGAAAAACCAAGCCTGATTCAGATTACAGGTCAAAACCAGCGCTATGGCTGCAAAGTGCCTCGCGCCACTTCTGCTGCTTGCCCTCCATGCAACAGCCCCCATTCTCTTAATGCGTCTTTCAAGAGCAATACAGCGAGATGATGGCAAACTACAGAACAACATCGCTGCATCTCACGAAGAGGGAGATAAAACTAAACTCCAGGGCTCACAAATAAGAAGCCAGTCACTGTAAACGCTTGCTGTAACCCCAAAGAGCTGTGCTTGTTCAGCCGCCCCTCCCGCCCTGACGGCACTCGCCTTCTCGGTCCAAGGATTGGTTGCAGGCTGCCAGGTTACACCTGCAACCAAACTGCACTCTGTGCCAGGCAGCAAAATGCACTGCCTTTAAAATTCAATGTTAATTCTGCAAAGACACCCTATATTCTGTATTGACCATTTAGGTGATACAAATCGGGGACAAATGAAAGGGAAAAGAAGAATGAAACATAACTCTTCTTGCAGCCATGTCTAGGTGCGTTCCCAGCTCAGAGTCAGAATTCCACACAGGCAGGACTTTGAATACCAAATATTCTATTTTTCATTCAACTACAGGGAAACGTCAGCAATTTATAACTATTTTGATGTTAAAATTAAAGTCAGGTTTGTAAGCCAAGGCCCAGACAAGAAAAAAGCTTTTATTCTTTTAATCCTTAATTGACGCTATCATTCTTCACGTCTCTTCCATAGAGGATCCCATGAACCAAGAAAAACCATCAGTATCTTTCAAAAAGCCCCTTCAGTTTTCTGATCCTGACTGGATACTCAGGAACAGCATGGGGAAGAAATAGGAAATAACAAGGGGTTAAACRTGACATGTTCCCTCTTCCAACTGTTTTCCCTAAGCATACTGAGCCAAAGTGCTTAGGATATAATCCTATTGAAATAGGTTTCTATTCTAGCCTCACTTAACATCCTTAAAAATTTTTGCTCATCTGACACAACATACAGATTAAAGATTTCTTTCTATGGCCCTTCAGAAACTTATTCTTTGATGGTACCCAAAGGCTCTTCTTGCCACAAAAGGATTTTAAAATAGAACAATGCTTGACTTTGCAGGCTGGCATGGGGCTTAGCCAAAAGCCTCAGACGACTTGAAGTTTAGCTTTGGCCTCTTGAAAGTCTTGTTAGAGAAAATATTCCAACTTGAAGAGGGGAAAAAATGACTCCAGCATGCAAAGAAAAGAGCATTTTGTACTAGATATAGGAGCACATACATATGTAAGTTAGGAAGATGGTGGGAAGTGAGCAAAACGGAGAGCATTCTGGGGCAAACAGATTTATAACTAACCTCTCAGGCTAGATTAACCACCACATAGCATGTTTTATAGAAGTGTTATAAAGTTATTACAGCACATAGAGAAACAGCTATAGTCCTTAAAGTCGGAAAGACAAACCCAGAAATTTCAGTACAGCAGATTTCAACACGTGGACCACATTCTGATTTCTCTCATGCTCACCATATATTAGGTTTCACTCAGAAGACAATAAAAGAGAAGCAAAACAAAAGATAAATTAGGCTTACGGTATAGCAAGAACTTTGAAAATAGCAGGTAGCAGCATGCAGACACACAGCCTGTCCTTGAGCTTGAACAGGCCATGGAAAACATTTTAGAAAGCAACGCATTGATCACCAGAGCCATTAGATATTACAGACTTGATACTGTAATTGACTCGTAAATCCACAAGGATTATACTTGTAATTTCACAGCTTTTATCCTTGAATGAACACACTTTACGCTACAGACCCAGTTTACCAGATTAGCCAGCTAACCTCATCACCTCATCAGGAGGCTGATCCTAAAATAGGCACACGGGCAGCAATTAGAGGTATATGTATTAACTCTAATACAGATACCATCATAGACAAAGTAGATGTGTGCTTCCCATCAAGGGAATTCTTACTCCTCATGAATGCAGAAGAAAACAAAATGGATTTTCAACGTGTAATCACACTTCTAAGAGTGTGATTGATGTTCCTTCCCCCCTAAGAAATGCTGCCTATTCCTAGGAGCCTGGAGCAACGCCGTCTAGACAGTGAGTTCCAGTTTTCCCCTCTGCTGGAGCCAGCTGCCTTTAAGTTTCCCAGGCTGTGTCTTTAGCACCACGTGTCTGCATGGAGCTGCTGGCTATGCCTCTGCGATGGCTGTGTCAGGAGCGGAAGGATATGGTGAGTATACAGTGATGCAGTATAGCATCATCTATATAAACAGTTGTATAGAACTTCTGCAGTATTTGTAGTAAGAATTCACTAGAGCCACCACTTCTGAATGGTTCTGCTAAATCCTAAGGCAAATGCTCAGATAGAAACAGGCTCGTAAGCAGGTTTCCTGCACCCACACAAACGCTCATGGCCTCAAAAGGCATGTGGATGACCGGGATGACCAGCTGGACCGCTACTTTATCCCAACTGCTTGTAAGCTGCCTCTTCCTTAATTCTGCCATTCCCATTCTAACGACCTTTGCCATGGATCCAGTCAGAGCTGTAGACTACAGCCCACTGCCAGACCATCTGGACAGCAACTCTAAGCACCCTAATCCTTACTCAAGATTAACGGGTTGCCTCTCCGCGGGGCAGGTGGGAGCCCTGCTGTTTACCAGCTCCCATTTCTCACCCAGCATGATCCAAAATACACCATTTCTGCATTTGCTCCAATACAAACACTCAAATGTGGGTCTAAAGATTCCATTTTATTCTAACATGCATCCCTTTGGCGTGTGGCAATTTACAAGGCTACTAATTCTATCTGGAGAGATACTAGCAGCTGCCACACGGCGTGCTCCGTTCTGCCCGGGCAGATCTGGAGAGCACAAGGAGGAAGCCCCACGAGGGCGGCTCTGCAGACGTGAGCACGGCCAGGGCTCTCCGAGGCTGGTTAAAAATTCACAGCTTTTAAATGTGGTGCTGATCCTGAAATCTTTTAAGTTGCTTTATTCATATGAACAAACATTTGCAGAAGCGAGACCTATCAGTAAGCACTAATGCAATAATAATGGATTTGTCTCCTCCTACGACATCCAGACCACTTTAGCTCTTCTGAAAATTTTAATGCAATTGTTTACTTAAATGAGTATTAGTCTTTCTTTCGAGCCTTAGAGTAGCTTGTGCCTTAAGAAAGACGGTTTAATAAATGTATTAAGATTCTGATACACTTTTTACCAATGAAGCACTAGGTTTTCAATAAACTTATCCCTAAGCTATCAGGTCAGAACCTYCCCCCATCCTCCCACATAAATGGGATGCAAAGGCTTGGAAATTTCCAATATCTTCATCAAATTCTGTTCCTAGTGTAAAATTATTATTATCTCCTTCCAATTYAAAACATTCACTATCTTTGAGATATTTATACAACTTCGCCTTCCGTGATTAAAAATAAAATAGTAACCTACTAACGAACTCTACTAAAGGTTCTGATGTCAGTTTTGGCAGAGAAAACACAATTTTCAAGATAGTTTTTACATCTTATTACTAGAAGTATGTTAGCAACTTTGCTAAAAGTTATAGGTAGAAAAATGTCARGCTTTTAATGTTCCTTCCAAAGGCAGACTACATAAAATTTGCTCTAAGGTCACCTTGTTTCCAGTCTCTGAACTTGTATAAGAAAATAGCCCCACACTCCATTAAAATAAGACCTTAAACTCTTTACCTTTAAAGATCTTTCAGCACTTTACCATCTGTCCAGTGACAGGGGTCACAAACAGTGAAAGGGAGATTAAGGCAGGTTGGAAGGGAAGAAATCCTTCGATATTATTGAATGAATTTTATGAAAACACCTTTAAGAATTTAAGGCAAAGTTGGTGCAAGGAAACAAGTCATATTGAAAGAGGTTAAGAAAAGCTATCTGTCTCTGAAATGCAGTATACTGGTCACATCACAGCATTATCACWGACTCATTTTTACTCTCAGCCTTGCTTACACATTTAGTGTGCAGTTCCATCTCTTCCACCTGTAGGAAAAGAAATCCCATTCTTGACAGCACACTGCAAGTCAGTAATTACTGCATCACACAGTCACCAGCTCCAGACTTAGATCCCATAGGTAAAGAAAGTACTTGATTTAATCACTCAAACAGAAAACTAGTAAAGTTTTTTTTTTTAAAAAAAAAGCCAGGTTTGGTAAAAAGAAAAGAGATACACTTTTTTTTAGAAYTCTAAGTTTCCTGCCTTCTTTGCCCAAAGCACAAGGTCCGTCATCCTGATCCCAAAACGCTCTGTTGACTTTGGTCCTCAAAAAYGTCTGCTATACTGGACCCTCAGCCGTGACAAACGTAGACAAAAGACACTCTAAYGCAAGTCTAAAGATATTCTAAAGAGAGCCAAACCTTGATGAATGTGGCTTTTCTGAGAAGAGGGAGCTCTGTGAAGCAGTCAAAGAATMCGAAAGGATTGACAGCTATTATAACACAACCTTTCACATTGTAATTCCTTTAGCAGGAATATCAGATGAATAATTTCAGAGGCTTCCAGGTATTAAGAGCTCCTGGCTTCAGTTGCATCACCACTACTCTACTCCTAACCACATTTCCTCTTCATACCGTAAATGCTAACAGGAAGGTGGCCTCCCTTTAGAGGGAAACATCATTTAATGGCTTTGCCTATGGCTTCAAGCTCATGGAATCTCTGCTCTTTTAATAAATCCTATTTAAATCCTATTTCTCTTTGTTGCAAGGTGCTTCCACTAGTTAGCTTAGAATGACACCCTCTGGCAGAAGCAGAGTCTGTGAACACCCTTAAATCCAAGTCTCAGTATTCCTAGCTGCAAATACAGAACTAAGGTAGGTGACTGGTACTTGGATAATTCTCCAGGGAGATAATCATGGGAGAGCCTCTCTGATAACAGTCAGTCTGTTCAGAAGTTGGAAGCTGACCTTAGTGCTAAGAAGTTGAAAGGATGTTGGGTAACAAAACAAAGACCATCTTTGTTTACAACATGTGATTTTCTAAGGCTACTGCTGTAAAAGGGGAAGTGAACTTCGATGACAAGGGGGGACAAGATCCTCACRAACATGTGACTTCTAATAGCCTAGTACTGAAAACATTGGGAGTTGGGGCTACTGATATACRTGAAGGTATTAAATAGAAGAGCATCCAAAGCACAAAGAAGACTTTTTCTGCCTACAGAGATATCAGACCTCTTTAATTACAGTATAACTATTGTAAAATCATATGGCTAATGGGCATAAAATACAGTATTGGAAAATAAGACAAGCAGCTAGGCACTTCATTCAATTAGTATGTTAGCATAATTTAGTGTGTCCATCTTTGGACTTTTCCCAATTGAAAGAACWAAAAGATAAAGCTTCCAAAAAGTAAAAACAAGAGGTTTTTGTTTGTTTGTTCTTTGAGATTTCCTCTCTAATTATTTTAACTTCCYCGGAAGCCATCAGCACAGGAGAGGAGACCTCTACGTTCAAGTTACAGGTAACCTATGGAGCCTAGTTAGAACAGTGCTAGGCAGGTCTTAGGGAAGACTGAATTCAGCCCGGTACAACTTCACCAGGGACAAGTTCAATCTGAACAGTTTCTATGAACTCATCTGAGAGTAGAGCAGAAATTGTAGCTAATTAAAAGCAAATCATGCATTAGAAAATTAAAAAAAGGCAGCTGGTTCAAAAAATTGGAGTCTCTTTTCTGTCTCACAATGTGGATAGCAAAAGGTCTATGGTTAAAAATAGAAAACCTCTATTTACAGTGACAGCTAGCCACYTAAGTGAGCAAAAATGAAGGATATGGATGTAACGGGTGCCTCCATCGCACTTTTTCATGCAGAAAGCAGCCGCCACTGGAGATACATGTATTATTTAAGGTTTGCTGGTGACATGAGACAAAGATATGATACAGCAAAGAYTCTCTTATGAAACTGTTTTATCTTTGTACTAAGTCTGAATAACAAAACCCAAGCAAGAGAGAATGCTGTCTAAGCTGTACTTTTCTCTACAGAGCAACTCAATCTCTTCAAAAAGGTAGTTAAAATTAAATCTCCCCTTACCTTTATCGGGGCTGATGCATCTAATGGTGCTTTCATCATCCATATTCCACTGAGARAATCAAGTAAAGGAAACACCAGAGGAAACAGCAAGGACCATATATACATCACTGAGCTTTCACAGCAGCCTCTTAAAAATGCTAAAATTAAGACTGCACCTTGGTCTTTAATGCAGCATCAGAAAGTTCCTAAGGATGCTTGCTGCCTCTTCTGGTCTGAGCAAGCTCATTTTTATTCCCTGTGCAGTTTGTATCAGGAGCTGCTGACAGGTAGAAACCAGCACAGGAGCTAAATGAATGTTACAGCCTTTTACTGCAACTCAAGTGTTCAACCACCTGGGATAATTGTTCATTAACTCTTTATTCCCCGCTCTCAGACAGGATATAGGCATGTATTTTGCTYCACTAAAGTGCTCAAGGAAAACAGAGTTGTTATGAAATAAATAAAAGACACAGCTCTCTCTTGATTCCYCCAGAATGTATTTCCTTCAGTAGGCAGCCACTGTCAATAGCTTTTTACCTYAATTATGAAAGAAAAACAAACAAAACCTCTTATATTTTAATGCCTTCCCTGTGCCTATGCAGTGTCTTACAAAGTGTTAAGGGACCCTCTCAAACYTGCTTAGGTTAAGGTAGCAAGCCTACAGTTACTGTTAAAAGCAGGCAAACTTTTCTCTGGACTTTTGTCTTACATTTTTTTTCTTGACAAACACCACACATCCCTCTTCTTAAAATATATATTATATATATATTTGCATTAGTGTAAAAAAAAAGCTAGCAAATGATCCAAATGATTGCATATGCCATGTCCCAAAACTTAAAGGTAGATGCAGACCTTTGAGCCCTGCCTCAATTSTGGTGAAGAATTTCAGTATATTTATAGGACAGCAGAAATAGCTCCTGCCTGTACCACACAACATTTAAATATAAAGATGAGACAGTATGTGCACTTCAGCATCTGAAATCCARACAAACAGTACTGATAGACGAATGGAGAAACGCTCCTTCTCACACAGCACAGGAAGGCTGAAGCCGGGCGGCAGGCGCCGCTTTCTCAGAAGATGCAGCAGATGTTTTGCRGAACCAGACGTCCGTGTCCCACAAGCTCAGCGGGCCCTGCTGTCCTCGCCCCTCTTCCCACCTCGGCCCCACTGAGGTCACTCCTTCTCTGAGCAGACCTGCTCTTGACTTTGCTGTGCTGTTACATAACACCTTATTTCAAGCTGTAATTTTGATCTCCCAAAGTATGTGAGTTGTTGTGTAATGCTTACAGTTATCTTTCACTGCATTCAGACTTTCCAAACTGAAAACCCGAGTCTCATGCATATTGTTTCCACTTGTTACAGCTAGATTGCTCTGCTAGATTTTCATTCTTCCTTATTTTTGTATTTTAGAGAGCAGGCAACATTGCACACAGATCATGAATGTGCATGATCCAATAAGGAAACAGTAAAATTTTCACTTTGGCATGAATCCCACCACCATCATCATATAGGAAATGATTTGTCAGTTGGGTCCAGGTCTATTTTCAGCAAAACATTATCCTGTTTGCTTACTCATTTTCACCACCAGCTATATCCCCTGAGCTCTCATCTCCAGAGCAACCCAGAGCTCCAGGGACCTCGTGGGGCATCAGGCATTTACACTACGTTGTATTTGTTTTATTACCTGTTAAAAACCCATTGCATTTTTAACACGTTTATCAGGGCAAAAACTGAGGCCCTTCACTGCTGTGCTGTGTTTGCTCTACTGTGCAAACTCAGCCTGATATAACACACACAGCCCTGGCAAGGTAATAGCTCTGTAAAGGTATGATAAGGTATCACTGTGAGGGCTGCAGTACTCACTACTTCTGARTATTCTGAATATCCTCCTCGTGCCTTTCTCTCTGAAGTGCAACTAGCTACTTGAAGGAGAGCTGTATTTTTTTCCCTTCCTCCTCCAGATATTCAGTAACAAAAATTACTGAATGAGTTATGATGTTCTAGACTCATACAGAGACATACTTTAGAATATATATATTTTTATATATATTAGTTCTCTGTTCTTTTGCCTATAGGACAGAGCTTACTCTTCTTGCTAGGTAAGGCAAAGTAGAAGGCACTTTTTAATRAATCCTGCTATAAGGGTATTTTCCTCATTACACTAGCTAGTGTGAAAATYAATCTCTCTAAAACCACAGGGTGCCAACTGCAGGCCAAAGAGCAGCTTTTAAATTTAATTTCAGGTCTCTAGCACAATCCTGGATTAGCTATCAATTTCACAGGAAAAATGCTACAGTTACTGTAAAGATTCAGTCTCCAGCAGCTTCGCAGAGCCCCGCAGCTGGGCTGGCAGCGGCAGCCGATGGGGAGTAGGAATTGCAGAAGCAGATACAGGACAACAGAGGCAGAGMAAAGTCCTGCTGAGGCAGGGAAAAGAGAAAAAGCCAAGTACGAGGAGTTAGTAGGATAACCCTATGAGAAAATGAGCTTTTACAAAATGATAATAATAGAAAGCCATCTAGATTAATACCATATTAATAGCATATTGTGCCCCTTAACAGCACAAGGCCTGAGCTCATGCAGGAATATGAACTGCTGATGCAGTGGTCTGTGGCTTAGAAAATAGCTGTTGTCTCCAGGCAAGGAAATGAACTACAAACCTAATGCTCARTCTTACCCTAATTGGCCCTGAGAGCAAAACTTGCTCTTTTCAGCAGTAGCTATGGTRGGATTACTGCCCTCTCAGATGAATCATACTTCTACTCACATTCCAACAGGTAAAATCTCTGCTGAAGACTAGAATGTAAGAGAACCCTGCGAAGGCTGTCCTGACTCAGTCAGTTTAGCCTGCTTTCCTTTCTCCCCACTACACCGTGTTCTGAATAAACCGCATGCACAGCAGTTATTATTTCAGTCCTACTTTCTTTTCTAATTCCAAGATGAACACTACACTGTGTCTGCAGGAGACAAGGAATCTGCTCGAGTAGCTGCAGACAAATAGATAAAAGGCCCAGGATTCTTTTTGCCACAGTGCAAGTTGCTCCAGACCGCTGGGAATAAGACACAAAWATCTCTCGGRTGGCTGCTCTTTGTGTTTTGGACATCCCTTCCAGTTTTATAATTAAGTCAAATGTAGTATTTTATCTGGCTGAACGGTCGCYCTTGGACTAGCATCACTATATATCCATTTAGAACAGACTACAGCCAGCCTCTACTTAAAAATAAAAATGATCCTCTGAGCTTCAGGATGAGCAGAGATTGTGCTGACCATTCTGACACCATCAGCTCCAGCAGCTGTCCCTAACTTGCAGTATATCTGGACAAAAGAATTATCAGACAAATATTCATCTGCTTTTAGGAACATGACATTCAAGGGAAGACAGATTCAYAGGCATGCTAACCATAAGTCGACAGTTTGAAGTACAGCTCTGTACCATGATATGCCTAATGCTTATTTAAAGGAGAAAAAAGAAAAGCAAAATATTTTTATTCACACAGGAAGAGGGAGTCCATATCAGAAGTTACACAGCCAAGCTCAAGTGTAGACAGGAGCACTCCCACCTTTACTGCTTCCAAAGAAACACTAGTGCCCACCTGATACCAAACCACATCTTACAAACAGCACATCAGCCACTGGAAATTTGATGCCTCTACTGTTTAGATTGGAAATTAAGAATGATCACACTCAGAATCCGAAATTTTATCCACCCTCTTTGGAAGAGCGGYCTGGAGTTAGACACTTTTCAGAGAGCGCACACCTATGCCAAGCATTCATGTTCAAGCACAGATTTATGAGACTTGTGCAGCCAAGTCCTCATTCTGTCATATCCTTCCTCAGCAGCATCATACACAGCACTTAGTTTCTCCGCCAAATTTTAGAAGATATTTATGCCAGCAGACATGTAAATATGTACTTAATTTTCAGAAGAAAAGAGGTATCATTTTGCCATTTACTTTGAGAGTACTTAGTCACCTGAACTCCTGATGGTGTTACCTGCTTACATTAGTCAGGAATATGAATGGGTTTAAGCCATAAAATTATTATTAAGCTGTAGAAATGGCTTTGCAATTTCCTGTCTCTTAGAAGCATCGCAAAGYGTTCCATTATCAAGGCAATAAAGGCTACTTATATTTGTGAAAAGCTGCACTGCCTGAACTTCTAATTCACATCAACCAAAACCAAGGCAAACCTTACTGTCACAGCTGCATTACCTTCACGTTTTGAGACTGAAACAGTGATATCTGTTATTTGAATGTGCCCCTCTTGGGTTATGCTTTGTGCAAAGGGCCAGAAGGAGAATAATGAGTAGTTTCTTCTTTTTCAGTAGTTCCTTCTTTTTCAGAAGAAACTCCACCTACATCCACTGTCACGTTTCAAGCACAGTCCTAAAAAGCAAGGCCAGAGTACGTGGCATTTCTTGCTCTTTGTGTGGAACTTACCTTAGATCCTCGTTAGTGCACGAGAGGACTATAATCAACACCAGGGACAYAGAAGAGCAGTCTGGGAAGTGTTCAGGCAGAACAGGAGGCCCTGAAATTTCACCCAGCTTCTGCCCTATTGTGAAGGAGTGTGCACAACATGTAATTAGGTTTAACTCCTCGTTCGGCTGCCAAGTGGAGGGTCATTTACCTTTTCAGTGAATCCGTTTCTCCTTCCCAAATAAATTCCCAGTATTGACTATTGGATCTGTAAACACCTCAGGTGAGTGGCTAAATCTGAGACACTGTAATACAACCCACAGCTGCATCCAAGCAATACTATCAGACAGATGCAGATCACAGAAATTATCACCAAATTAATACCTCAGGTGCCCTTACTTCTCCACACAGCTCCCCTTCCCTACTTCAAAATATAAACGCATCRAAATTCTTGCCTGAATGCAAGACAAACGATTATTTTACATTTTCCCCGCGGTGGCAGGAGAAGGGAACACGCTTCGAGCTCCCCTTTCAGGGCCTGTTTACGTTACCACTTTTGACAGCCTTTACCCTAACAGSCTATTCTCTAGAAAGCTCGGTTTCCTCCAAGAAGCCAATGTCAGCACTATCACAGCAGTGGGAAAAGGAGCAAAACTCCAGCGAGGAAAGCCCAGACCTGCCAGAATTACAGACAGGGCGCTTAAACAGTAACATGCTTCCTTATAAATTGTATCTCCGTTGCACATTAGGGACAAGATACATTTACAAGACAAATGCAGGAATGGAACAAGCAAAATAAATAAATAATCCTTTAACTTTTCAGTAAAGAGCAGCAGTCAGACCACAGAGTCCACAACAAAAAGTTGGTGTAATAAGATGCATTTAGAAATTGAACCTATTCMGAGCTATTTTTTCCTGCAGCATCAAGATTCATAATTCCATAATCCAAGTAATGGCTGTGCCTTACATTTCTGAACACAGACACACTGTTCTTATACAGTTGGATGAGGTTCTATAGTTGAAAGGCTGATAAAATACATAGAAGGGTGCTCACTCAGGTTATGGAAGACGCTGTGTGTTTGCACATATACAAAGCAGATGTGCTACACTCAGYTCTGCTGTTCCAAATAAATTGGGAATCAGGAATGCACTGAGCTGTATAAGCATCAAATAGACAGAAGCATTCATGCTTTGTTTAAGTTTCTAAACACTAGAGGGTGTTTAAAATTATGATGTGTGCTAGATTTGAGCAGATTTATTATCCACGTGCTCCAAATAGAACGAACGTTTCACTGCTCTCAAACTCTAGACCCGTGGGGTGGGGTAGGAGGGAGAGGGAAGAGACTTTTCCTAATGAGGACCATGCACAAGAGACCAATACCCTCAGCTCACCATCATTTTCTTTTTTTTCTCTCCACAGCTTGTTTACTGCACTGCTTATATTTAAACATTTTGGCAGCAAATAGAAGGGGGTGGGGAGGAAGGAACACTGCCATATTTCTAAAATTAGCATCTTCTGCCTCAGAGGAGCCTGCAGAGATTCTTAAAATTAGGTTTCTCTGCAAGGATTGAAGGATGTGGAATTTATACTGTGTTACACAGTTACAATTTTAAGCTGTGTTTTATACCAGAGACCTAGTTCACCTCCCTGCTTTTTCCCCCCTACTCTGAGTTATCAGTCAGAGACTATTGCTACAAAGTGCCAAGTCTTTTTTTTACATAAAATAATTATATTCCTTTGTCCTGTTAACACAAGCAGCTCCATGACATCCTTCATGTGAGCTTGCCTACGAAATCAAAAGCTCGTTCCCTTTTTACAGGTCACTCCTGCAGTGCTGCCCAAAAGGAATCGGGAGGGCTGCAGCTGCCTGTTCACAGTATGGGTCTGTATTGTTGGTCCTCAGGCAACACGCTGCTCGGAGAACACGTTATGTCCTTCAGTCTTTAAAAGGCAAATGTTTTTAATAGAAACTAATGCATTTAAGCAGCAATTGCTAAATTATGTAGGTACATACAGGTATAGATGTTAGTAATTACAATTCCAAAGACAGGAATAAAAGTTACATAATATGTTCACCTTTGTTATATATTAGTAAAACTCATCCCTCTGAAATACTCACATATATGTGTGTAASAGACACGCAGCAATCTGTTATAGACAGGACACAAAACACGATTTCTCCATCTCCAGAAACAGAAATATGGTCTTTAAAAGACAAGTTCTGTGAGAATACAGCTGTTCTTTGCAGGAACTAATTTGAATGCAATACWCCCATTAATTAAAGTTCCATTGTCGATTGCAAGCTTAAAAACTGTATTAAGAGTAGATAACTCCTCAAGCCCCTTTGCCAGGAATGGTTCTCGAGGCGGGCAGTTCCCATCCACAGAGGCAGCAGAGTGCTCGGTGCTGAACCCTGCCTCGGACCTGCCTGTGCTGCTGACCGCACACACCGGTGTGCAGCAGACCTGGCTGCCAGGCACCAACACATCAAGTTCTCACACCAGCCACCGAAACCCTCCCAAGGGGCCTTGGGAAGAACAGGAGGACGTTCAAGCCCAGATTGACATAGTCTTTGCTCACACGCTGAGGCTGCTGAAGGCAAATTGCCAGCGTGACAGGGACCCAATCTTAAAAGACACCAACTCATCACAAGGACTGGTGAAAACACCTTCCTCCCTGCCCTCAAGTGTGGTTACAGAGCAATATTCTGGTCTACAAAGTCTTTGCATTCTATTACAAATTCTCTTAATCACTGGTCCTGTTGAGAGAGAAAATTCTCAAARTATTTCTCCCTTAGCCTTTTATCTGTGTATGAATTTGGAGCMAGGCATGTTAAAAATGTTTATTTCTTCTTATAAACTCCGATTTACCTCGCAGGACAAGAGGAATGTTCGATAAACTTAAAAATGCTGAAAAAAAATATTCATCACTTTGTGCTGCAGCACAATAAAGAGATACTGCTGCAGTCCTGCATTTTATCACGTTGAATGACAGAATGAGAGCACTATTTTTTCTTTGGCCTCTTATCTTGACATTTTTTTCAACTGCAACCTTTCTCCAAGGATAGCACGAGCATTCTTATTACTGAAGAGAACACCCCCTTGCATAGCCTAAGGAGCAGAAATCTGTCCCTTCACAAGGACAGTTACTAATACGAAAGGGTCCCCGGGATTTTGCTCGTCTAGGTGGCTTCTGATCYCATTGTCTCGTGTTAATGAAAATGCTTCCTGAAGTGGGCAGTGAACAAGCCACGGCAACAGGCAACACCCCCTGCACAGTGTGGAGGAAGCAGCAGGTGTCCAAATCAAAGGCAGAAAAAATAAGTGAAATCTTTTGCAGCTACCCAACCTCTCCTCAAAGCTAAACAGAACAGAGCATTTCAGTCTGTCAAACATTCACCACCTCCAGGTACTGTTCTCTTAGCCCCGGTAGCTATTCTTAGCACATCACATTCAGCTCCTTGCCTCTGCCTGCTGGCAACCTGGCACAATTTCTGCATTAGGGCACAGACGGGCKCTTCTTTTAATCGAGTATAAATCAGATTAGAAGTTTTAACATAAATGACACTCCATTAACAATTCCGCCAATCTGCACCTCTTTTTTTTTAACCCCAAATTATTCCATTTTACTAAAAAGATAAGCAAACGCACCATATTAAAAACAGAATATTCTCAGAACTACGATAATAAAATATAATATCTGCAAAATCTGGATATAGACAAAAGAGTGATTCTAAATTGTCCTTTCTTGATGAATAATAATAACAAAAATCTCTCTGGCTCCTCCCTCAGGTAGGAAGATTGTTTTCTTATACACTGGGCTTTGAAAGGTGTGACAGAAATCCAGGTAAGACTGCAGACCCGTTCGCAGAGAAGAGAGTCGGACAAAGACATGCCACAAACTTCTGCGTGATGCTGGCAGCAAGAACCAGTCTGCTCAATAACAGCAGCTAAGCACAAGGCAGGCACAGGGCTGTGTGGGACAGAGGTGTCCGTGGGTCTCAAACGAGCGACMCGTTTAACGAAGCGTAGCAGAGAGGCAGCCCTTGCTGTGCTCCTCCGAGCTGCAGCGTCTTGGGCAACTGATGGCAACTCCCTCCTTGTCAGCAGGCTAGAATCAGAGAGGTCACCAGCGGACAAGTGGACGTTCATCAGCTTGGCCTTGGCCAGCAATACCAGCTCCATTACATGGAAGCTCAAGGTTCAACCGCCCTAAGAAAGAAGAAAGTCTCACTGGCACCCAAGTCCATGACCTAAAATACTTCTGGGGGGTCTCATTCCGTTAAGCAAGAACCTACTGCCTCTTGTTTTCTATCACTTCCAGACAGACTTGTCTGCACATAAGACAGAAAGAGCCCAAGTTGACTGYTCAGCTACTAGACATAGTAGACAAATATAGAAGCCTTGTTGTGCTTTCCTAGTGGATTAGTAGTGGAAATTGCCTAAGGAACACTGAAAGAAGCTACTGAAGCACTGCTTGGTTAGAGCTACTTTCTTATTTCAGCCCAGCCCACCAGGTTTGGCATCAGAGTTTCTATGTACAAAGAGAGATTATTTCCAGGAGGGTAAATGACAAATAGGAAGGGCAAAGAGGAACGATCTTAGTGTATTTAAAAACTGAACTGTAAATTATAGTTCGATCTACAATTAAAACAAGAAATACTGCAAGTAAGAGGGCATAGCAGGTGATCTGGATCTCTCATTCCTTTGAGGCGGGAAGGGATTACAGAYATACCCAGCTCCGGGTGAAGCTGCCCAGCCCGATGGCTGTGAACTCTACCTGCCCTCGCTGCAAAAGCTGAAAGCTCAGATAGCTACAGGAGGACTGTAATGCACACCCTGCAAATGCAATTCAGAGGGCATGAAGTAAAAAACCACAAAAAGATCTGAAAATATAAAGAAAAATGCCTTTCGGGAAACCTCATTGTCTCTTTTCCAAGGAAGCAAAGGAAAAAAAAAAAGTAATTAATTTTTTTTAGCTTTAGTTCCCATCAATCACCCCCCTTATTGCCAGTGCAATTTTCTCTGTACAATAATTTTAAACAGAAAGGGACGCGTGTTGCAACAGATACAGGTCTTTTGCCAGTGGGCTTTGTGCTAGAGGTGGAAGTCATTCAGGAAAACACAAACTATATGTATATTACATATTATTTAATATTTTTATATATCTGTGTGCATATATACACGTTTTCTAAATGAATCTCTGGATTACTCTCAGGAGGTAAGCCTTAAGTAAGTTTGAATGTGTCTGCATGGCACACTTATATGTTGGAAAATATCTTCCAAGAACATGTATATGACAGGAGGACACAACATATATGACATGATATACACGACACGAAGGAAATCGCTGCAGTTAGCTCTCCGCATATGTGCCACTGCTAAATTACGTCTGTCATCCTTGCTAGCTATTTCCTCCTAACTAATTAAAAAAGCTATWTCTTCCTAATTAATCAGAAGTTGCCACATGGTCCTGTGTTCTGCAGCCTGACTGTGAGCCAGGCAGACGGAGCATTGAAACACGGGCGGGAAGGAGCAGCTCCACCGTTCCTCGTGACGCTCTCCGCACTCCCCTCGGGTTTGCTCTCACTGATCCCATACAGCCCTCAGACGTTCCCAGGAAAATCCTCTGCTGCTACAAAGCTGAACACACTTATTAAAAGCAGCCAACGGCCCTGGGGCACAAAAAAAATCCCTACTCTTTCTTTAATGAAAACCCCTCCCTCCARCAAGCAAAGAATTTTATCTGTCCTCACTGTCCACAGGCCACAGTTTGCTCATCGCAGGTGATAAATTATGAAAGCCCCCCCTAYACACATCTGTTACTCAAATCTCCAGCTAAATAATGTATGAATAAATGAAGAGATTCATCTGAAGAGAGAACTGTGGGGGACTAAACTTTGAACCATGTGCACAGCAGCAAGCATCAAAGCTTTACCATCGGGTCTGCCTCCAGCTGCGTCACAGCTTTTGTTTATTTTTAAAAGGGTTAAAATTAACCTTTAATGAACATGAATGGCTGAGCAACAGGAGCAAGGCATGAAAGCTCACTCAGAAAATATATGGAAAAATAGAAAAAATTAAATCAAAACCAAATTTGGTAGACATATGGTTATCAAAGACCTTCACCATCTTATCTCAATTGTGGGAAAAGTGTTTGAGTGAATTGATAATTCTCTCTGGGAATACATTAACAGTTAATTTCTAGGAGCAAAGGCAACATTCTGGTTCAAAAGAATTGATTCAATTTGGAAAGACAACATCTGAAAATAAAACAATAATGAACAATGAACTTCAAAGAGTTTCTAAGATAGGGACTGTCCTTGACAATATTCATCTAGCCAAATTATCCAAAGAGCTGCCTCTAGTAAAGTCATCAAGAAACTTCCCGCTAGTCTTAGTGATTCATTATGAGACATCATAAATTTATAAACACTTGTGCACATACTTCATAGTTTCTATTATGGAGAGATTTTATTGATGCTTCAAGTAAAAGAATCTACCTAAAATGCATTTGCAAAACAGTAACTTTGGAAAGGGAAAAAAGCAAAGGTCTCTCTACCGTGTTCAGATGTACAGCTCAGCATAAACCAGCTCTGGGCTACGAGCCCTGAACATCCAATTAAAGTGTGTTAGATTTGAACCAAGATTTGCCTAACAGGCTGAAAGATGAAGGAAGACGCCTAATGGTGTGAATAAAAAGAAAGGGAAATGAGTTTCATTCTCGTCTGCCTTAAGTGATTAAACTTTGTCTAAAACAAGTTCTTCTAGATAGTACACTGGATACTCTGACTCCCCTGGGACAGTTTCCAATGTGTTGTAAAAATATCTGATCCTGAGGTGGCTTGTTGAATTTCCTACCAACATTAAGCACACAGTGAAATTTTCTTTCTTCACACACATTGAAGTTTTGTTTCTTCTACATATTATGTTCTTGTAAAACATCTTTTGCCAAAAATCCTTAGACAACTGACAAAGCCCCGCTATCCATAACCAGGGAAGAACATCCACACTACAGGAATTGTTTTCTCACGAGCAACCTACGGGAATGCATCAAGGGGACAGCCTATCCCTTCAAGCGTTTTGCCAGACACAACAAAACCCAAAAGCATCTTGTTACATCACACCCTTAGGAAGAGGATTTATTACCCAAGAAAAGCTTGTGAACTTTGAATGTTTAGCATCCTTCTCAGAAAATGGGAGGGAATTGGGGAAGCCTCCCATGCCTCTTCTACCTCTTGGTTTGGAAAAGTCTGACCTTGCAACAGCAAAAGAACATGCTGGACTTGCTTGTGTGGCTTATTTGGGCATAATGAACAAATCTAGACTAATAAAGCAGGACTCACTATTTTCTCTGGGTTCTCAAAGGGAAGAAAAAAAATTCTATTATCGTTCATTGCCAGAAGCCAATGCCGCAGGTGATGTGATGTCTGAGAATGGCACAACTGCTTATTGTCCAAACCTTGGGGTGCTGCAGAGACGCCTTCAGATGCTTCACTGTTTAGAAGGGCATAATCGACTGTATGAATTATAAATATGAGATACGCAAAGCTGTGCCAGTGAAGGTTAGCTTGTTCTAGAACACTGCCAAAGCACGCACTCTTAGTGCTAGACCCACAACTCTTACATCTCTCGTTTCTGTTTTCTCAAATTAATTTGTTCTCATTCACACACAAGTCCATATAGTTTAACCTCCTTGAAATCAGTTTATAGTCTTTATTAAGAAGCAAACTGCAATCCCCTACACACGGTGGAATCCGTCAACGTACCCAGAGATAAAACCAGGTTCAAAGTCAGACAGCCACGTACTCTGTGTAGATTCTCAGCTGATATTGAGTTGCAAAACCCCTCTGATATCGGAACTATATTTAAGGGACATCATGGCTATCACACACAATGCAGAGAATACAGGGTTTATCCCTATCCTGCCTCTCTTAGGAACTCGAATCAACCCCTTAGTGCTTGCACCATTAAAGATGACCCAGGGGTGCGCTGAACATAAGCTTTTCAATATTCCTTGCCCGATGCATGCTAAAAGACTAGAGCAAGTTATACAAATCCTGTAGAGAGAAGAAAAATGTCTCTGAAAAGAAACCTATAAAACCACTATGCTTCTCTGGACACAGAAAGGACTGGAAGGTAGCACTGCATCTGTGCAACGAGTACACACCTGACAAAGCTTGCAATAATCTCTGATCCCCCTATTCCCCGTTTTCTGAGGACAGAGCACTTTCCAGTGCCTGAATGCCTGCAGGTGCTCCTACCAATTAGATGTATTCCATGTGGTAGCTCTAATTTACTTGTTATCATTTCCGTGACTAATTACCTACTCAAAATGGCTCATCACACAGTACACCTGACATTTTACAACCACCATTAAAGATGTGATACATTTACCTTCAGAAAGAATAGAGATGCATGTTATGTCATCCTTCACACAAATACGCTACACCATATAAAATGCAGTTGACATGTGCATGTACAGAACCACAAAAACACACCACTGGCAAATAAATTTACCATTTAAACACAGTACGTAGCACAGTTAAAGAGGGACTAGATAATCAAAACCAATGAGCATTCTCTACAAGAGCAAAACTATATCATCACTAAAAGAATGTAAGCATTGCTGAGCTCTGCTTGCCACTTAGTGTAAAGGTTCTATTCAAATAGTAATCATTAATGCCATTACGAAATGATATGTAGACTGCATCACCCTGCATGCAGAATAGTCCTTATTTAAAAATCAACCTTTCTTTCTTCCATCCATAAAGTTTAAGGTACACTTAAATGTTATGTCTATAGCTAATGAAACTGCTCTGAAGCAAACAAATGTGGTAGAATTACGATTTGCTCTGTCTCTTTATCATTACTATCTCTTGAAGCAATATATATTTTGTTTCTAATAAGGACCATGGAATTTCTTTAACAGTCTCCTTATTCATCTGGACACTATTGCCACAATTAATAAAAAATGCCTATTTAGAGGTAAAGAAGCTTTTGAATGACTAGACTGATCAGATATAAAAATTTACATCCTCTAAACTATCAGGGTCATTGACAGCTAAATAAATATCTCTGGACAAGTGAGAAAAAGAGGGAGAGTAATCAGTTGTAATCGGAGTACAACTAAAGAGCAACTGCGCCCAAAAGGCAAAGTACAGATCATCCTCTGGCTAAAATTCTGAAGTAYATGGTAGAAAGAATAAATCTACCTACTGTGCTTCTGCGGTAGGCTTCCTAAATCCATTGTCTCCTAGAAATAAGATTTTTTTCAGTGCCGAGTGCATAAATACACTCAGCATGTTCCCTCTGTCTTGCTCCCTCTTCTTCGAGTCTCTTTTCTGTTTGTTCTAGGAGGCAGTTTAAATTTCATCTCATTTATTAGCTCAGTCACTGAGGAATCATTGTCAGTTTTCCGATGGTACAAGATCCTCTGCTGCAGACAACACTGGAGGGAGCGAGGGAGAAAGGATAGGATTTTTATATAAATTACTTTTTGCTGGAAAGATTAACTCTTCATTGACTGACATCTCTTCACTGGCATCTTCAGTGTCAGCTGACACAGAAGTGTCAGCTCTTCCAAGGTAACAGGCAATCTTTATGACAGCCATTTAATACTCCTGTTCTCTCTTTTAAAATTCCATCTGCTTTTTCTCTCCACTGTTTCACAAGGACCTASAATTACACGCACTACAGGCATGACTTTTTAATACCTGTACGGAATGCCCCTTTTCAATCGTGCCAAAAGGATTATGGATCAGATGTCATGAACTAACTTACCTGTGATCATAAATCACTGRTCACTACTCAAAAGTCTATGTTTAGAGATTCAAAGTTTGCATAAGCAGAAGTAGCAGAGCATTTAAAAACCCCTAATTTTGAATAGCCAAAATAACAAAACCAGATTATTTGCAAGGAAAACTAACCCATTGCCTCAATGAAAACATGAAATCACTCGTATATCACCCTTTGTGCAGAGTATCTTCAGCATAAGCTGTCCACCACAGAACAGCAATGCATTCCCATTGACTACATAGATCTACCTTGTGTTTTGCTTCTCTGAGATCATCAGATACACACAGCTGGAATTCAAAATCCTCTGTCTGCTGCTATATAACCAGTTATGCAATTGAGGAACCCTGGATCCATCTAGAACAGAGCAATAATCACCCATAAAACAGCTCATCTTAGTTAGCTGCACTAGAAAACCACTGTGATCTGGTCCAGAAGACCTTCAGCCAGAAAGTTATTATTTCCCTCAAAAAACAATGTATTCCTCTCTCTTTAATGAGGTACTTAACTTCAGTTCTAATTGACAAATAAAATTCTGATACAGAGATAAGTGAAAACTCCTGCTTGTAGACGAGCATTTAAATTTTGATGCAAGTGGTTTCTAAAGCCAGACACATTTCCCATAACAGCACAGGTAAGGATTATCTCTTWAAAAACCATATACCATACTGCAAATGTAAATCAAAGTCAGACAATAGCCTGTGCTGTAAAATACAATGGCTAAAAATAGCCTGGCTGCATCTTCATTCAGTGACTTTTACAGGATTTAATTTACCAGAACTATCTGCAGACAAATAATTCATGCGTGAGAAAATGTGCACGGGGAGGACTGAGCTGTCATTTACCTTGATTACACGATCTCTATCTTTTTGCCAACTGAGATTGACAGATTTATTCACATCTAATGACCATATCTTAACAACTTCCCACAGATAACGCACAGAGAAGAGCTTTGTTAAAGATTTTTTTCCTCTATCTTTGACAAATACACAAGCTAAGAGACTCTCAGGAAGAGTTTTCTCCCATAYAAAGACCTGGGTTTTGATTGCTTCAGCAGTATCCAGTGAAACCAGAATTCTGTTTACCCCCACTAAACACATATTCTAGGTATATGACTGAACATTGTTTTTCTCTATTTCTTTAGTTTCTAAGAACAAAACTATAAAGAAAGACAACCTCCAGGCTACCGTATACGCTCACACACCAAGAACTCTTATTCTGCCTTGCAACTATCAGCAGCCTTAGGTAACAATCCTCTAGCAATGCTGCATACAACGGCTCTGGGAACAACAGCCGTGTTGACAAAACTGGTTTCGAGGCTGCAAGAAACGTCTCAGTTCTGCATCCCGGAAAGATGAAACAAATGCAAAATACCAGCTGAATAAAGTTCTCACTAAATTTGTTTCAGGGGTTCACATAAATCCTTCCTTCTCCCTTCTCCACTGTAATAACACTTCATTGAAGACAAAACACTTCATTAAGTCCCCATTATCTGCTCAGCATGCCATTCAGAAATGCAAGTACAACAGGGCACAAGGCAGAGCGGAACGGATGACGGTGTTTATGTCCCATGTAGCATCAATGGTGGCAAATTCCAGAGACTTGGAGGTCTGGGTAGCYTTCTCCTCTCAGTGGAATTGCTGCTGTTTCCCATTCATGCAGACGAATTACCTGCAAATTTCTATAAATAGAGCAAAGTCTCCTCTCTCGCCTTCCTTTCAGTCAGGAGCTCTGGGCCCACGTTGTGAGCTGAGCAGGGGTGGTTTCACCCAGAAGATGGCAATAGTGATGCACAAAACCCCAGACTGTTACCATGTTAGCAAAAGTCTTATTACAAGCCCTGGAATGTATATGTAAACAGAGTAGTATTTATTTGCCTTGAAACGTGCCATTTCCCACCACACAACCTTCCCACCAAAACAATCTTTACCTGCAGCAACATATTCAAGAGGAGGAAGGGCAAGACAGGGAAATTGCTGAGGAAGGAGATATGGTGGAGGTGGGAGAGGACAGAGAGAGGGCAAGAATCAAGTTATCCAGTTCCTATGTCATGATCAACCACAAAAGCCCTTCCTTAACACAGACTCATCAAAAATTTACCATGCCTCAGGGTTTACCGCAACAAAACAATGTCACTTCTTCCACAAGCAACACAAAAATAAATCCATTAACAGTTCTGCAGTTGCTTGGATCACACAACACTATGCTACTGAAAGTGTTTTACTCTGATATTGCATGGAGCCTGAAATGAAGTGGGATTTACTCAGTCTCTTCCCTAAGACTGTTTCCGGGGCGGCAGTGCAACTTGTTCACATTCTCCAGAGGGTTTTAAAGTCCCAGGGTAGTATGTAATAGTTAATAGCACCTCATACTATTATCACACAATAAACACTACTAAGGAACAAACATCTCTTCCTCCAAGTCAACAGAAAAGAGAAGATGAAGAACATCAGCTTAAAACCCATAACAATAAATAAAGATTAGGGAAATAATCTGCAAAAAAAACCCTCATCTACCATTAAGAATGTGATTGCTGGAGTTTGCTTTAACAAAAATGCACTGCAAAATAAGCTAAATGTTCTCCTGGTATTTTCCATGATATATGGCTTGCTAAACGTTCCTTTGTCAGATATGTAAAGCAGGCATGGAACATGTCATATGAAATTCAATGGATGTACGGAACAAATGAAGATCACCTCTGCCCTCTAGTGCTAAGTTACAGTCAAGTATTATCTTCTGTAATGCAAAATTACCCAAGGACCAGCAGTTACTTCACCATAAAGGAATAAAAGGCACTTTCTCCTTCACTACATGTTCTATATTGCATAAATGGCATAGTTTCTTATAACTGTCACACACAGATATATAAAAGAYGTCCACCACACAGATAGTCTGTTATCAAGCTCAATTTTAGTGTCACAGAAATAGAGATGCAGTGAGAGAATTCAGCTCACCAAGGGTATTGCAARAGGCCAGCAGCAGAATTTGGAAACTGTTGACTGCCATCCCCATTGTACACATGCAGATCAGTCAGCTTTTCTCCTAGCTTTACTCTGAGTTTCTCTCCTCTATTTCAAAACATTAACTTGACAAAATTAATAGCMCCTTTTCCCTCATACTTTTAACATGTCATCCGCTCTTAGACTTCGATCTGGCATCTGCGAATGGAACTGTGTGTTACCTAGGATACATAATGAATCTGCAAAAACAATTCTTGCCTTATACAATGGATGCATCACTGATTAAACAGGCTTTCATCTTAAAAGATRTGCTCTTTTATGTTTTTAGTTAAAGAAAAGTATCTAAGTTTGTATCTCTATGTGAAGTAGCTTGATTTAATTTTTCCTTTGTTTCTTTGGCAGGAAAGGGAATAGATTATTGATTAAGTATCCTACTGAACTTATTCTGATCTAACTCAATATTTCCATGTAATCAAGTTTCCAGGGTTCAGACTCTTTTTGGGGGGTAGGACAGTGTCTTACAGATTTGTGTTTTGCAGGACAGTTCTCAAGCAGCTGGAATCAGTACTGAATTCATCTCCAAATCGTTTAGGTCAAGCATCATTATTTGCATTTCAGCACTGGTAAGAGAGAGACCAAAACATGACTGGGGCTTGTCTGTTGTACAAGAATAGCAGATCCCACTTGCAATCAAAACAGATGCACAATAGCAGTAAAGAGAAGACGCCAAGAACAGTGAAGCAGGAAACTGGTGACAGAATCAGAACTAGAACCTGGATCTGCTGACCAGACTAACAAGATCCACGTCTTTATTCTGCACATCCACAGAATCACGATCACTTTGAGTGCCAAGCAGGGAAACAACAGTGCCTTCTACAAGCCCTAGCAGTTCATTTCTGCCTCTGCACTCTACTTTGTGCCTCAAAAAGGAGAACAAATGGCCAATAGAGCACACAGCATTCGTTACGYTCTAGCCTTAAGCTAAAACTTACTTGCAACTACAGTAACAGAAGTTACWGAAAGTKCAGCATTCTGTTGCATTCACTGTATATGCAGTAGGAAAATCAGGGAGCCTTCTGTGTTTAAGTSGAAACACTTATGCTGAAACAATGCATCTTTTCAGAGTTCATTCCACAAACTGCAGCAAGAACAACAAAATCCAAACCAACATCCTTCCTTTTGCACGCTTGTTAATGCTTGCACAACCAGTAGAGTCATAGCATCAGTTCTCATCTTATATCCCAGCAGACAGGCAGTTTCACAATGATCTAGCTTTAATTAATGTTACTTCCAGACAGTCCATGCCAATTCATATGGTATTACTTGCATACCTGTTCTTTATCTAGACTCCAATGTTAGAAGTTCCCATGCCAGAAGCACAGCTCAGGGGGACCTACAGCATGTTAGATTCACAAGTTAAAGGCCATCTTATGTATTCTCCAAGCTAATGTGGCATACGATATTCCTAAATAAATAGCATGTTACTTGTTTGCACACAGGACAATTCTTTCACCAGGCAAAAGAGTCTGGACACACCAGAATATATTTCAAAAATAGAGGACTGTTAAATTTGTCATGTAMCTCCCTAATTTTGGGCTTTCCTCATGCTGTAATAAGGTTGAATCACTACTATATAAAAAAAAATATGTAAAAGCTAATGGCAGTACTCCATCCAGATTTACTTTTTACATGGCAATAAATCAGTCTTATTTCTCATCCGCATGCTACCTACACAGAAACCGAGAATCTTGTTTCCAAAGGAAGCAAAAAGTTTTGAAAAGTGTTCTTGTCTCAGTTGACTAAACAGATCAGAAAACTATAGAAGAATGTCAAGAGTTTCAAGCCCTCTGAGATTAAAAAGTATGATAGTGACATATTCCCCTAATAAGGGAAATAAACCATCCATTTMTGAGTATATAACTGTATGGTTTTATACCAACTGCAGATCTTTCACTTCTCMCCCAAATGAGAAAGCCAAAATATCATATTTGGGAGCAAAGGTTAGTCAATCAAGGCAACAGTCCAACAATACTATCACTTCCACACTGATTGCTCCGCAATTATTACAACATGAAGGTGAAATAAGTGAAGAGAAGAAGCTGTCACTACTCCACTCAAYAGAGAATCTGAGTGATGCAAAGAGTTAATTATGGAAGTAGGTAAGAACAAAGTGCAATGGGCGTTGCAAAGAGCTRCAAAGGAATTTTTTGCAGAAGAGCAGCTTTTGTTTGGGCTCAGTCCCACTCACGGGGGAATGTTGGAAGTGCTGTGGGGCACAATGTGGGCACTATTTTCTCCCTCCAGCTGTTCCTGCCATCTCTTTGCACTCTGTCCTATTTACACACTCTTGACAAAGCTTTATGTACAAAAGTATATAGACGACAATTCATCTTATTCATTAGTAAAAACTACACATACCAGCCCAAATAATGAGCTATCACAAAAATYAAACCGACCTCCAAAATGCTGGAAAACTRGCCAAAACGGTGAAATGCATTCCTGTGCAAGGGCAGCCTAAATATGAAGGGTTGTCTGCTTGGAGATTGTGTATTCCCATTAGCTATGTACAAGGCAGTAAACTTACCATTAATTATCAGTTTTAACAGAATGTGTTCTGTGTCCTCAGACTTTGGGGCTAAATACTTTTAAGGCTACAAGCCACCTCTTCCTCCTTCAAACCCTTTTTCATAGCAAAATTCCATCTTCCACAGACATCAGTTACGCAATTGCCTTCCTCCCACCCCATCTCCAGTCAACACCTGAAGCACAACATTGTATCTGTAATCTCAAAATCTTCCTGTGATAAGAATCCATTTTCCTGAGCAAGTTGTCACCACTGAAAAAAGACCAACAATAACCAGCAACGTTTGATCTTTGAGCTCTGCATCTCGCAGCTCAACTCAGACAACTTCCACGGCAAAGTGCCACAACCCGGGGCACTGTAAATCAGAGCTATTCCGACAAGTGAAAGGATCATCAAGGTGTACTTGAAAGGCTCAAAGAACAAAAGTTCCCATCATTTTCAGTTAACACTCTGCACATTTTGACAGTCACACCCTATGATACTAATTCTCAGTTTAAAAATTTGAGAGGTTTTGCTTGCAGAAACAGCATGAATTTTCCTTGTTCTTACGACCCTCACAGCTGCTGCWTTCTACTGCAAATATTCCTCCTTTTTTTCGCAGTATTCAGTGTTCCCTTTGAAATATATCCCTTAAGGATTAAAGAAGAAAATAAAAGCATTTGCTACAGGAGCCTGGCTGATAGTCAAAGAGAGCTGATAGGCAACTACGTCACCCACAGCAAGCGATAGCGCTGCGTTCTGAACCTTCCTGTGGCAGGTATTCCTACACTATCCTCATTACTTATGGCCACAGAAGACACTGTTATCAAGATTCTAATTACAGAACTAAAATTAATTTGCATAATAGGCAGGATTTCTATTTGCATTGCATATGTATGATTAACTGTGGAGTATAAGGGAGCTYCCCATTGTTTAACAGAATTTTGGGAATAGTACAGCAGTACATTGAAGGCTACATGTCCTGCAGACATGAGCAGATTCCGGTGCCCAGCATGTCCTGGGAAAAACTGGTGACTCTGCAGTCATCCTCTTCCTGTYACAGCAAAAGTGTTCATAATACTATTCATTAGATACTTGAGAACACTGACAAAGAAAACAGTACTTTGATGCAAAAAAGTATATAAAGCACGAGCTTAATTCTAATTCTCCATTAAAACCACCATGAAACTTTTTTTCTTTAAACGGAGAGAGATTATAATATAGGGGCCAATTTAAAATATTTGAAGTCGAACAAAAGTTGGGTTTTAATCATATCTGAAAGTGAACACACTACAACTTCAAGGTGAATTGCCTTWATCTTCCTGCTGCTTAGCAGTTTGGCTGTAATTAGGTGAACACAGGACTGTGTTGACACAAAAATCCAACCAGTTGAACTTTAACACCACAAACCTAAAGTCCATGATTAAAGGCCTCCACCCTAAGGAAATGCGATAGGAAAATCATAACAATTCCACATATTGTTTTTGTAGTTTTTGTTTGCATCAAAACCACCACAGTCAACGTGTACGAGAGAAACTATAAGAGACACTGATGCAGATAAACCTTYACTGTGTAATGTAATATTATACTTTGCATAGACTTGGTACAGTTTTGGCCCTTTAACTGCATTTCATTTCATTTCATTCCTGACCATTAATGCACCACTCAGGTACCATCGTCTCAAACATGCCACAAATCTCTGGACACTATTGGGACAGGTCAAACACATAGCAGTGATACTTTCCTTTTATATGCTCCACCCARTCCTTCGTCTCATGAACTAAGCAAAGGAAAAAAGGGTTCAAAGAATTCTAATTTGCAAGCCAAATTCCTGCAAACAATCTTAAAGAAAGCTAAAGGTCCCATATGAAATTCCAATATTATAAAAATAAACTGTGAGRAAAAAAAAGTATTTTCAGTATGAAGCTATAAAATGAAGGAATCACGACCTTTCACTTACCTATTTTGACGATGTTTGCAGAGAGGAAATGACAACAGTGTTCACTATGGAACATGAGTTCTCTCTGTATCAAATTGCCTACYGCAGAGTTTGGAGAGGTTAGAGCCATCTCAGCCTTTCAGAGTGGCCTTGTAAGAGCGGGTGCTTCGAGTCAGACAACCAATTCGGTATTTCCGAACATATATCCGCTGAAATAGTCAGTCTTGGTAAAAAATTATCTGAAGCCACAGATGATGCCTTCTCTAGAATGCCACATTCATGAAACCGTCCTGGTTTAGTCCTGCASATGCATATTGCACATATTGAAGAATAAAAGTTCTACTATCAGTGTGGAGAGAGAATTACCACTGAGTTCAGTCTTGGTAGAACGGATATGATGGTCCTTCTCAGCAGCAAAATAGTTACAAGTACGCAGTTAATCTTCTCAGGACTCCCTGCAYGCTGCAAACCTGGAGAAGACATTTTAAAATAACATAATTAGTGTTTATTATATAAAAATCACCACAGCAACATAGTTGAATACACYAATTTCAGCAGCTGCTTATACCCAAATAGCTGGTCAGAAGACAGCTTTGAGAGCTATTTGCTGTAATGATGACCTGTTCATTCAGTGCTGTTTCTTACTTTTCACATATTTTTCCTCTGCCTACATGCTTGTAACTATTGGTCACTATCTGGCATCCTCCTTTCCGTTTTCCGTCTATCTCTTCCTCTGCTGGCTGCAGCAAGGCTCACCTTTCCGAAGCGCGCGGAYGGATGCTTTCTTCAGGAAAAGGAGGTCAGAGGCTCACTTCAAAACAGCAGTCAGACCAGGCAGAAGCCTCGGCTCTTGCCTTATGCTGGTAACTGAATCTATGGGAGTCTCCTTCAGTTTGTAATTACAAGTTAAGCTTCGAAATGCTGTCCTAACATGTTTTGTTGTGAAAGCACAGATCCAGTTTGACATTATTTTGAGAGAGAGAGGGCAATGWGGTATTATTATTAAGGGAAGTAAAAACAGAGGTGGGTGAAAATCTTTGCAGCAAAAATGGCTAAAGATGTCCTTGTCACAGCACGTCAGACGGAAGTTGTATCTCTGTCCTTGTCTCGGGTCCCTCCCTCWGTTTCTTTGGGAAGTTGTCTTCTCCTAAGCGCTGTTTTTTTTACCACTCCCCAGTTGTTGCGAGCTGCCTGTTAACCTCTGTTAGAGGGCAGAATTCCGAGCAGCACTTAGCAGTGGCACAGCCCTCCTCTGGGTACATCAAGGCGGCAACCCTTTGTAGATATTACTATGGCTTTACTGGCTGTTCTAGCATCAAGAACAACCCTTGCAGCACTCTGCTTGTATCCAGACACCAATCTCTGTTCACATCCAACCGCACAAACAAAAAACATCACCACCAAGTTACTAACTCTCAGAAACAGAATTCTCAGAGCACTCTAAAATTCAAAAAAGATATTGAATAATCTGTCAAGAAAAAAGAAAGTGTTTTCCTTTCAGCGTGAGCACCAGAGTAAAGCTCTTTCTGATACTGTTGGTTATCACTAAGTAGAAATTGTATACAATATTCTTCACGAGTATTAATGAGCCTGTTGTTACCCGTTACCACCAGCTGCTCACCAGGATTGGAACACTAGGAGAACCATTTTTGTAAATAGCTCTTGAAGGAGTGGCAAAGAATTCAAATCCACAAACAACAGCTAATCAGTCTCCTCTAACAGCATGACCTTATCCAGCTGGGATGCCATCAAGGCACGGGAATACTCTAACAAGGCAGTGGATCTCAGAGAGAGTGAACAGCGTTTTCAGACTAAACCATTATATCATTGCATTTGCTAGGGCTGCTATTCCCATACATTGTTTGCATTTATGCAACCTTTTTGCTGAAGACAGCAAACATATTGAGAGACAGAGCATAGCTCAGGAAAGACTTTAACGTATAATTCTATGCCCCTGTCCCCTGCTGTATCCCMCTCTCATCTATTTTCATATCACGCCTGGAATGAATACTTCTACAGAGGACAGGCATCGTCTCAGAGCAGGCAAGTTATCTGCCTGCTTCTATTATTTGGGCAGCTTCTCCTCCCAACCACAATTTTATTTCCACTAGCCACAAAGTACCATTTCTGTGGTACACCTGTAGTAAATGCTCAACCTGGAGATTAATCCAGGAAGCCGCAGCTCATAAAATAGATGAAACTATTTAATACCGAGTCAAATTCTGTCCATTTTTTTCAGAAAGCAGAACTGSTTGGCACTTATTTCAAAGTCTATCACCTCTTTGCTTTAGAGCTCGTCTGAGAGATCATTTCCTCTGCAGGAAGTTCAGTCACTGTGACTCACTGCACACCAAAGAGCACGGTCATCAGAGCGAGGAAGACTTAATGGCACAGATGGTCACGCTAGCATAAACTGGCATCATTTCAGATGAGCAATGGAAGTGTAATACTTGACATTAGATAAGGTTGTGTCTCATTGAATATTTTGTTATTCTGAGACATGCTACATTCACATTGTTTAGYTTCACCTAAACATCTTCTGGCTTCAAGCAAAAATGCTCTCAGTACTGCCTGTACAGTCACCAAAGGCTTCTTGTCCCTGCCCCCAAGGCCCTAAATGCTAGGCAGCCAATAGAAAGACACACAATCCATCTTTAAAAAAGCATGATGCAAATAGGCGTCTCAAAACAAGATTTAAAGGCCAGAATTCCCATGAAGATAAATGAAAAAAAGCTCTTTTGACTTCCAGTTYCCTTGTGAAGACTGTGTGAATAAAACACCATATTCTCCAGCACTGTTTCATCCCTGTTACACCAGCAAGCAGCCTGGCTTTGGAGAGCAGCACTGCTCATTGACAAAAGCCACCGAAGAGGGGAACGATACCCWGTCAGACCACACGAACAAGATTTAAACTGACAGAGTATGTTAAGAACCATATCCAAGTAATGTGTCATGTTCCATGTTCCCTTACACAACAGCATATAAACCCCAGGAGCATTATAGATATCTCTTGGAGGCAAAGAGCTATCCTATTACTAATCTTTTAGCCATTTTTATATCATCGAAACATTTAAAATTTAAACCCAAATATAGACATTTGTGTTCAGAAAGCAACCAAAGAGCAGCCACTGGCATTGAGATAAGTTCTGTAATCCTTGCAGAATAAATACACTAATGCACTGGACGAAATGTAAAATATCTGAGGTATCAGTTCAATCTGAGAAGTTTGATCAGGAAGCAGATCAGTGAGATAAAAGATCAAAATATGTTATCAAATAGGAGAAAAATAATTTAAAGCATTCACATCTGAGATTTGGGATTGCTATTAAACTCTGCTACAGTTCGCTAAGATGTGCTGTTCATTTAAAGCATGCAACTTCATTCACAGAGCAATTCCATTTAAGATAACTTGCACGCCCAGGCAAGTTATTTCACATCCAAAGCAAAAAAAGAGAAGTCTGTTTCTGTACTATAGATCAAGAGGCTAAGCCTACACCTTAGGGCGTGATACAACATTCCTTTTCCCTAAGGACAGGGCATGCACAGAGCCAACTGGCATCAGATATTGTTCTCTGGCAAACAAACAAACAAAATAAGATTATAAGAAGGAGCAGTGGGAAGGCAACTCAAAAAAAAAAGGACATTGGAACATCTTTTGGATAGCTTGGTGCACTAATAATCTAAAACAGTCATCCCACATAAAGGGAACACTTAACATTTGTCAGCTTTTCTCCCTTACAGCAATTAGAGCTGCACATTCTATAGGAGAGCTCTGCATTCTTGCAGAGTGATGTAACTRGATATTTCTTTCACAAATAAGGAGTTATTATTTAATCCTAAGAATATTTATTCCAGACATCTATTAACTAGACTATACAACTTCATTTACTTTACAAAACTAAAATAAAATTTGCAGCACTTTCTGTAAGATATGGGAGAGACTTATTTTTAGTCCTTTTTCCTGCCAAAAACCTTTGTTTCATAATCTTTACTTGTCGAAAGCTATTTCCCAGACCTATCTAAAATTTGCAATGACATGGAAACAAGCACATAGCAGCTTCCTGCTTCCCAAGGACTATCTACATCYGGAATTAGCAAGACCAAGTGGGAAATTTGTATTAGAAGAGTGGCAAAGGGAACTAATTAATCAGCCAAGATCTAAGTCTTATCCACTAGGACCACTGAAAAGAGCAAGAGTTCCTTGCTAGTCTGTTAGGTTTCCAAGACAGGGACAAGCAGGAAGTGACCACAGTAGAGAAAATCAAACTTTGTCTGTAATAGGTGTTAGTGAGTCACATCAAGGAGGATATACAGACTGTGGGTTCTGATATCTTGTGTATTCAAGAGACCTTTAGCACTGACAGTATTCCTAAGCACATCAGCAGCATGGCCACTCTCCAGAAGCCCAGCAAAGACTTTTACAACTTCATCTGAACAAGAGGCTTATTTTTAAGAAGAGTATCTGGCCTTTATTCAAGCTTCTTCAGTTCTGTGCACCAGTTTACTGCTATCCTGCTCAATTGCTTAGGTATTAAGGCATAATTTATTCTGTGGGAGATAGAAAGGGGGTGACAACCTGTGTTCTGCTTTTGCGAGTGAGTGATGAACATCCAGCTTTTTCCCTAGGGTCCTTAAAAGAGACCAGATGCTGAGCAAAGGGAGAGGGACAGGGAGAGTACAACAGGAAATATATTTTGCTATCTTATCATGAGACAAAAAAGTAAAAATTTATATGTGTCTTGAAGCATTTGCTAGCAAAAAGGCAAGAGTTTCCACAGAAGCTGAGGTAAAATCACAGATAAGGTCAGGATAATAGGATTAAAGAAAATTCAGGCTAAACTTTGGAAAAAATATTTCAATAATAAAACAACATTAATTTAAATCTTTTTAGAGGACTCAGCAGGTCATATTATAAAAAGCAAATGCAGGACAGCCAACTGTTTCATACTTATCACCCCAAATCACTGAAAATACAGGATCATTCAACTGAGAAATGCACTTTCCACTTATCTCCTTACACCAATCATTGATGCCATCAACAGATCAACTTTTAACTCCAAGGTCCATCTTTTACTTCTTTGGTCACAGCTAATCTCCTGAAATGGCTTTCTGCTGTGCAGATACAACAGCCATGTGCTCGCAGAAGTCCACTCTGCATCTATCTCAGTAAATTTGACCAAACACTATCATCAAATGGCAAGCGAGTTCACTGCCAACTATACATAAAAGCTTTGCTCAATCTAAATTATAATGCTTTCTAACAAAGATGGGGGAAAATAAATCTGTTTACCTGGCATTATATAAACTYGATAACATTTTTTACCCTATTTTTTTTTCTACCACTGAAATACAAGTGAGTTTGAATCAGATGATCCTGTCCTTTAAACACAGGGCTCTCTGCTTCCCCAAATAGCTATTTATTATGTCTAGCTTCACTATAGAAAGAACAAACTGTTCACAGCTATAATGCTGCAAAATTATAGCCTTACAAGCTTACAGACTGCAACCATTTTCTTTTAAAAAAAAGGTCTTTTTGAGATGGAGTGGTAAACAACACAATTAGAATTTGGGGTGAGGTGACTGTTGATAAATACACTGATGCTCAGGAGAAGCAGATGACTTCTGTTGCAAAAGCTGCTTGAATTACAAGAAGGAGCAACAATGCTTTATTTTACCAACGGAAACAAAGTGCACAGGGGCGAAGTTCATTCTCTACATAGATCCAAAGCAAAAAATCTGTAACCTATTAAATACTAATTGTGTTTCAGTAACAAAACTATGACATGTGCAGGCCCTTTGCAGACCAGGCAGCATCTGAGTGGAAGAAGGTATCAGACTTCCAGTGAACCTCATGGCATCTTTTCTTTCATTTCCTTTCRGTTAGGCCCTGGCAAAATGCACCAAACTACAACAGCTAATCTGGTTTATTTTCTCCGTTGTGCACAGGAATATGGTTCCATTCAGTTTASGATTGCCAAACATATATTAAAAAGCTCTTATCAAGACTAAACAACAACCACAAGGTCCATCCTGCACTCCAGACATAAGTTATTCTAAGTTTATAACAAAAAACCAAAGCCAAACATTTGCCTCGCACAGTTCATCAACACACCATAGGCACTAGCCCACATCAGTGCCTCTTTCTGGGAGTATTGATAGGCTGATGATATTAGAAGGMACACTTCAAACCAGAATGATCTTTCTGGAAAAACTGAAAACAAAACTCAGCTACCCACAAAGCCTGCTTAGAAGAAATCAAATATCATTCTTAAGGACAGATAAGGATACAACTATCTCCACATTAATCAGCTGGGTGTATTTCTGGAGGATGAGAAATTCAGGTGATCAGTTTGGGTGATCCTCACCAGAGAGGCTCTTCRGAAAGTCTCCTCAACCTCATCCTATTACCCACTTAGAAGTACTTACCCAGCCACTTGCTTAGCCCTGGGTTAATGACAGGACTAACAAGAACAAATTCCAGAGGCTCTCACAGATAAGTGCCCTCCCTCCTTGAATTATATTTAGGGACAGAGCGTTTCGTACATTTTATAACAAATACTGCAGGCAACGAAATATAATTCTTATATTAAATGAGAAGTACCTTTGTGGTGCTCCAGAACTGTGACTACAGAGCTTAAGAAACCATGCTCTCAACCCTTCTTATTCCTAGAAAAGAGAAGAGAAAAAAAAAAAAAGAGAAGCTTTTTCAGATAATGGAAAAAGAATCTGGCCATGAGTTTCTATTATGTTTTCAAAACCAAAGAGGAAAAAAGAAATATGAAACAAAAAACRAGGAATGAGTGAAAATTGTGCCTTGATCCAGGGAGCACGGATTTTATAGGTTTCACACAAGCTTACATGCAAGACTTTCCAAGTCAGTCACTTACCAATGACAAAACGTGAATTAAAAGCTCCACGTAGTCTGCAGCTCTAGAAGACTTGTAGTCCCATAAGATGAAAATCTCCACCAAGATTTGCAAGAACAAGCAGGAAAAACAAATAACTTTTCAGGACTAACAACTATGATTAGACACACTAATAAAATCCTCAGATTAAAATTCYCCTGGCATCATAAACAGATAATCAGGTTCTTTGGGCTAAGAGAACAAAATACGATGCATTACAGGGGCTGATCTTACCAACATAATCATCCTGTCCTTCATCTGAAATAAATAGCTCTTCATCCCTAATCTTACTAGGTAAGATAGAAATTTTCACAGCTAAAGTTTTCTTCCTCAGTGAGAGCAGGAAATTTCTTTTAATATACAAAATTTTGACCACTTTCTTTAAAGCAACAAGAAAGAAGTAATTTAACTTTGACCTAGACTCTGAAGATGGCATAAATCTCCTACCAAAGACTTGGAAGAGGCTGCAGCAAATCTTAATCTCKGTTTCTTTTATTTTTCAGGAGCTAAAGTTGTATCTACCATGAAACAAAACACGACTCTAGAACTTAYCGCCCTCAGTATTTTGGCTGTGTTCAAGATCCACATCTAAGCTCTGGAGCTTGAGGCATTTAAAGCACAGGCAGCACACTTTGGCTATCCCTATCATTCGCCTTATCTCTGGAATCCTAACCCACATTTTTATGCCAGAAAAGAACTGAAAATTCCTTTTCCACAGCCCAAAACAACAAGCAAATAACACATCCCCTTTCAAAAGCCCATGTCTGCCTTTCCTTCCAAGTGAAGCCTTACCAACTGTTCACTTACAGAGTCAGCCAGGATATTTTATTTATTTTTAACTGGTAATTTATTTAAATATCTTATGCTTATTTTAAAAGTCAACCTCTCTTATTCAAGACCATGTCGGTTTTGGCTGACGATTTACCTGCAGAAACTCAATGCTCAGCTTGTTTCAAACGTGGTCGACTTGTGCTGAAGAAAGCAGTTGYCCAGATAGAAACTAAGTCTAAACTGTTACATCATAAATTTGGTTCCTTTGATCCCTACAAGCTCRGAAAGTGTAAAAAATTAAGGGCTTGCAGGATTCCAAGGTGGTATCTACTTCCCTGAGCAAGAAACGGCATGACCAAAGTAAGCATTAGGCATCGTGCTCTTTCCCTCCGCCCTTTCTTGGGAAAGAGARAAGCAAAAGTACCAGCAAATTCTGTTGCCATCTTGGAAGTTACATATATCCCTGTGTTAACACAGTCTGAAATAYATTCCTAACATCTACGAGCGCGCCAAGGTGTTAAATGCACACGAGAAAGATTCCAGAAGGGMAAGGCAGCAGATATAACACACACCTTTGTCTCTCCTGCCTGGGCACCCCAGTCGATCCATCCCGGCTGCTTTGCACGGTGCATCGGCAACCTCGTCAGCATGACAAAAAAAAAAAAARGGGGGGTGCCCAATCTGCCGGGGAAGGCTCCTCCCCTGCCCTTTACATGTTAATGGCCCTCCGCTCACTAATCACAAAGCAACTCTTACAGTCCTTGTTCAAACAGTTCAGCTCCAGGGTAACAAGTTCAAAGTGGGAGGAGGCAAAGGGAATCGGAGGGTGGTAACAGTCTCGGGCAGACGTCGAGTTCCCTTTATGAGAGCAGAACCTGTTCTTCAGGTTGGGGACTGAAGCATCTGTTTACCGCCCTGCTTGAAAGTTGCMCTCCAAACTTCTTCCATACTGACTAGTCTGCAGAAGTAAGCCCACGTCTAATAACGCACAGACAAACAAAATACGGGAGGGAAAGTTAATCATCACCATGCACTGCATTTGTTTTACAGKTTGGACTTCCTTATGTTAACGCCAGGGAAGCAACTCCCTTATCAGGCCTGTTATAAGCAAGAGTAAAGAAGGCGGCAATGGCAGTGAAGCCTTCACAGAAATTCCCATCTGGCAAAACCTCAAATAGAATACAGGAGCTAAATTTTAAGAGAGATGGAAGTTTTCTGTGATTGCAGATAACGATCACGGCGCTTTTCTTGCAATCACAGTAAAACAACCAACATCAGTCTGTTCTTGCTGTGCGCTGCACACGGAACATATTAGTCATATCCATCCCAGCATGTTTTACCTTTTCACTTCCCCATCAGTCATCACACTGATAAAACAATTCATAGTGGGCGAATGCTGCGACCCACTGCTACTCCTAAAGCTAACATTTGGAGTACACCAAGCGTCCAGGAGGCTCCCATTAGCTTAACAGTGTTCAAAATGCACTAGAATCTCAGGTCCGTTCAGATTTACAGACTTCACTTCATATTCTGCTAAGAAAAGTGCAGTTCCATTGTCTTTGGCGAACATTTTGTATGTTGCTTAACACCACAGTGAACTATTTGCAGTCTTCGTTCAGATCTGCTACTTCTTTCATGCTGATCTTCTAACTTATGATCTTGGTTTTGCCAGAGAATGGAATTCATGGTAGAAGCAGGTTTGGCCTCTATCTACAGGGAGTAATCTCAGACTTATTATTAATTTTGAATACTTTTGTTTGGAGTTTGTTAGGTTGGGATGGACCAAACCACAGCATGCCAAGATTTAAATCAGACATCAGACTAGATGTCAAGATTAAGAAGCACCAGGGGACGTATCTTRTACGCGTGCTCCCCCTGCTGCTTTACCAAACAAAAGGTTCTAGAATTTTGTTATTATTTCGTTGCTTCCACAGCTACCRCCTGCACAATCTGCAGCTACCCGTAGGTTCCTTCCACACAGGAACAAATAAAAATTTGAGGTGCATCTTGCAAAAAGCAGCAACGCGGTAGGGAAGCGTTATTTACGTGCAAGATGCATCATTTCACAGGTCGCATTTTGCAGCTTTCAGCGCGGTAAAACCATTGCAGCTTCTGTGGCAGAGGCAGTGCCACTAATAACAGAACACCCCCCTTCACTCCCAATTGCTACTAGCCAAGTCTGCAAACTACCCCGGAAAATACTCACTTTAATCCAGACTGAGGCATTTCCTCAAGTCAATCCGTTATAAATGAGTTTAACTTTCCCTCTGCTTACACGGTTTGCAATTTCCTAGGGTAGGTACTGATAATATACACACATCAGATTTCAAGCAGCATATTAGTAGTAAGAACTTGCAAAATACTGTTATTTTTACCTTTGTGGTGGAAAAAAAAATCGAGAAAAAAAGAACACTATTGTTTGCAAAGAGCACACAAGGGGAAAAATAACAATAAAAGGAGTTCACCGGCAGCCGTGCCTGCCCAGCCCCGAGACGGGCAGCCCTCCCTCCCAAGGGGCCAGCCCGGCTCGCAGCCCCACGGGGGATCCGGCTCCCCAGCACCGCTCAAGCCCCAAGGGGGACCAGCCGGGGCCCGGCGGCAGCCYCGGGCCTCCCGCACCGAGACTCCCTCGCTTGATTCTTTCCARATCCCGCCTTGCGTGAACGAGTCGCCCATGGAAAGCGCTCAGCGACCCAAGAGCAGCACCGAGGGAGCCGCAGCTCCCCAGCACCCACCCACGGCGGGGCCGGGCTCCGCTCTGACCGCCCACAGGCTGCTGCTGCTCCTCCTCCTCCTCCTCCTCCACGGCCCGGCCCTCGCCCGGGCTGGCCGCGCTGTCATGGCGCCCGGCGCGGGGCGGGGCCTCTCGTGATGGCGGCGCCGGCGGGCCCCGCGCGCCTGGTGCGCGGCGCGCAGAAGGACGAGCTGTACCGGGCCGGGCTGCGCAGCGGCGCCGGGGCCGCGCTCCACGGCCTCGCGGGTAACGCCGCGCTCTTCCCGGGGTGGGGAGCGCGCGGAGCCGCGGGCGCGACCCCCCGCGTAACGGTGGCTGTGCCCCTCAGGTGCGAAGCGGTGGCTGGAGTGGAGGCGGGAGCTCGAGCTGCTGGCCGACGTCGCCTACTTGAGCCTCTGCACGCTGTCAGGTAGGGCGCGAGGGGCAGGCCGAGGGCGRCCGCCACACCGCGGGCTAAACACGAGGGATGCAGGCCCGGAGGGACGCGACGCGACTCGCTCGCGCTCCCCGAGCGGCACGAGTTGGCCAACGGACCTCACCCTTAYGTTGGGAACCGATAGCTCTCCAAGACCCGTATTGCTTTAAGCCTCAATGCTGCTACACGGCTGTTTTAACTATCATAACACTATATTGTCATACATTTGCTATTCTAATGTCACAGTTTATCACTCTTGATAATTGTGTTCTTTTAAATGCAGAAGATGCTTTAGAAAATGCACAGCCCTAAGAAAAACGATGCCTGCTTTAAAACTTAAATCCGCTGCAGGCAGTGAATTGTGATAACAAACCCATGACTCGCGATATTCAACACAAAAAAATGCAGCTACAAATGGAAACTCCAGCACTTGGCCAGTGTTCTCGCATGAGCATCTCTCAACCTGCTTATCCATCAAGAAARTGATGCTGCATTTATCTTATCCTGCCTGTTTTCCATTACACACACCGTKTAGGTTATCAGACCCTGGGTGAAGAGTACGTGAACATTGTTCAAGTCGACTCGACCAAGAAAAGGGTGCCTTCTTTTCTTCGACGGGCCGTCTCGCTTTCCCTTCACACTCTAGTACCCTATTGCTTAGAAAAAGGATTACTGCATCTGGAACACGAGTTGCAGATAGAAGCTGATGGGTCTAGAACACAGCAGAACACCCCAGCACGCAGCTCCCTCGACAGGACCTTAGTACGAAACTGCATACAGAAGCAGGTTGGGGAACTGTCAGAACAGCAGAAGAAAACACTCTTACAAACCGTATACATTCTTAAACAATGCATTCCCTTGCTTCGTCGACTGCACCTGGCAATATTCTACATAAATGGCATGTTTTATCACCTGTCTAAAAGGATCACAGGCATCACATATGTAAGTGGGTTAATTTCTTGTTTGAAAGTGTACATTGCTTTATTTTTGGGGGGCAGTTTCATGATTAACTGCAACAACTTAACATCTTTATTTCTGTCAATGATGCAGCTGTCTTTTGGAGGATTGCAAAGAGAAGATCAAAGCATTCGGTCAAGTTACAAGTTTCTTGGAATAATTTCACTCTTTCATCTTCTTCTAACCATTGGTGTTCAGCTATACAGCTTCAAACAGARGCAGAGAGCACGGCAGGAATGGAAACTACATCGCAATCTGGCTCATCATAAGTATGATGGTCTTGTCTTACTAGTAAAGAAGTGGATKCAAAAATGGCAAATGCAGTAGCTTTTATGAATAGCGTTTTATGAACAACACTGGAGTTACATTTTGGCTGAAGTTAGAACCTGATGTAACACTTGAGRGACTACTTAGTAATATAAGTATCTCTTAGATTTCACGCTTTGCTTTTATACTTGGTAAGTCTTCACAAACAGGGTTAATACTTGAAGGCAAGGTTTACTTTACGATTCTGTATTACCAAATATTTCTTGCAAGCAGGGTACATAAAATTAAGCAATATTTACCTGTGTTAATTAGAAATGTGACTGAGGAAAAGTCTCCCGGGCGCCGCTCCCGCTGCACGTTGTGTTTGGAAGAGCGGAGACACGCAACAGCCACACCCTGTGGCCACCTATTCTGCTGGGAATGCATCACCGAGTGGTGTAACACCAAAGTAAGTAYGGAAGGACAAATACAGACTTGAAAGGGGACACAAGGCGAAATTTCTACCTGGGCGTACCTGTCAGTCGGGGTGTTGAAACAGTACCTCTTCCTTTACTGATGTACCCTAAATGCCTCCATCCCCTTCCCTGCCACACTCGAAAGAAAGAAAAAAAAGTTCAGTGGGAACCAAAGAAAGATGAGGTAAGGTGACCATTTTCCTGGCCCAACCAGTGAAATGCCATTGAACTACCTGTTTAAGTTACAACCAAACTAGGCCAATTATTGTTATGCATGATATTATAAAGTTAGATTAGGCTGGATTAATGGCAACTGCCACTCTTTCCAAGACTGAAAATAGATACTCTTTTTACTGGATAGTCAGGTTCATTTGATCCTGTTCTAAAAGGAAGTACAGACTGGGAAGAATTCAGCTAAGTCAATAAGTAGCAAGCAGCTGCTAACTTGCATTGCATTTGCATCTACCCCGACGACTTTAACACTGGGCTCTTAAAGAGTTTTCAGTGGGAAGCTGAAACACCATGAACTTGTTTTCACACATTTTCAAAACCAGTTTAGAATATTCTAGGTAGATGTTTCTTTAGTATTGTAGCCTTGTTCAAGGTATTTGGTTTTTTACGTGCCTGGGCATCAATTTAAAAAAGGTGGTTCTTCTATTCTAGAATGARGATTTTATAGTTATCACTTCCCTAAAATCTCTAACTGGAACTTGAAAAGCTTCAGTTGAATTTTTAGTATGAAGGTAGAAAAAGGAAAGAACCCATTGCCTCCGAAATATAACATACATTGCCTCTGAAATGTAACATACCTTACATTGTGAAGGATAAGAGAACATCCAACTAGTATCTTGGAATGATAATCACTCGATTAACTTTGCTAGATGGTCTTTCTTCCTTGGAGGTGAAGATCCCAGAAGTCACTTTTCTCTAAGACAATTATGTTACTTTAAGGCAAAGGTAGTATATACTGTGTATGATAGCTGTAGCTTCATGGTTATATTTCAGACACTCATGTCATCTTGAGCTTTAGATTAGATGCAGCTAGCTTAAACAGCTTTATGTGGTTAAGTCAGCATTACAAATTGCTCTGAAAAAAATGCTTATAATGACGGATGCTCTTTTTTTTTTTTAGAAGTAGCTAAACCATTGTAGTTATATTGAAAAACCATCAATTTTATCTAATTTATTTTCCTTTTGCAGGCAGAATGTCCACTGTGCAGAGAAAAGTTTCATCCTCAGAAACTGATCTACCTACGTCATTATCAGCAGTAAAGCAAAATATTTTGTTTCATGGCAATGGCCTTAGGTCTCTTCCCTTTACAAAATGGCCATACAGCTCAAGTTAGTCCAAGAACAAGGTTTTATTATAAAACTGATAACTGCCTGTACGAGGTGGCACTCGTTCCTGTTTTACAAAATAAATGTATTTCTGGCATCAGTCATCCTGTTTCTTGTAACATGGTTCTTGACCATATTAAAACCAATAATTTCTAAGAGTGATTAGGACAAATGTTATTCTCTTCCTTTGCTTTGGGAAATGGAAGATATACATCAAATTCTCATTCTCTAAATACAAGTGCAGATAGCAGTCTTCCACCCTTTCGATGTGTACTTAAGGTATGAGTAAAGCTGTAGRATTTGTAACTTTTTCTAACATTACAACAGTCCATGCTGTAGTCTTCAAGGGGAATTAGTCTAGCTGCAGTGGAAGATCCAATGATAAATATACATCAGGTACCATTCCATTTTCACAAAAAAATTAACAGTAAAGCAGAATACTCTATACACTCGTCTATTAACATTCAGCTTCCAAACTCAAAAACTTTTCTCACCATCACTACTGAATATCAAAACTTTTCATCAAGTAGCCCAGACATTCAGGCTATAGCTCTGTACCAAGTGTTTCAAAAAAGCTCTAGTACCATACACCAATAGCAAACTAAGGTCAAGGATAAAACACCACCTTTGTACCACTGCTTATGTTTTGTATATATCTTCTACAGCCTTAACACAAAGGGGAAAGGCTCACTTTAAATGTGTGCTCTCTCTCCCTGTTTTATGGCAATAGGGACTATTTATTCTAAACCAATATTTTAAAGCATAACTGAGAGTCAGCAGCATTCACTCATAAAAGTATTCAGAGCAGCAGGGAAAAAGATATGCTACCATTTGTGTATCTTTTCATTATTGCTTAACAGGAAACCTACAAAACAATTATTTATATTCTCACTTGTATACACTCAGATGGGGCAGGAAATCCAGATGATCCACTTTTTGTGGGTCATAAGTTACAATTTCAATACAACTTTCATTAATGACACTRAATTGGCACCAAATTCAGACTTGTGCGTGTGGAAATCTGACAGTAAAAGCACTTTTTTTTTAAATACCGATGGATCCTGTTCAGCTAGTTAATGTTTAAATATAGAAATCACCAACAAAATGGTGGAACTTTACATTGAACATAAAGGCAAGAAAAAAAAGAAAAGCAGTTGCTGATGATATGGAACTATATCAAAATTTCAGCATTATTTTATGAAACAGTGATTTTCAGAGTTAAAATACCTTTCCTTTCTGGCACTAAAACCCAAAAAAATCTTTAAGTGCTGCCCCACACACCTCACACTGTCAAGGCTCAATGGAAGAAAAATGGTCCATCCACACCAGGACTCAAAACACAAGTAAATCAGCCAATCAGTGACAGACATTCAACTGCACATAAAAATAAGTGGGAAGTGATCAACGATTAGGAAATTCCTGTGAGGTTGCCCAGCTAAGGTCATCGTGATTTCTGTAAGAATAATATAATTTTTATCACTCAGAAGGGATAAAAACTATCAATCATAAGCAGTAAGTCATAAAGTGATAAAAATAGACCAAAGTTCAAGAAAACACCCTTCAACCTGTCTGGCCACAGCACACTGAGAATCAATTAGAGAACTACACTGCATTTGTTCCACTTTCAACTACAATTTGTATTTGAAAACTTTTAGTCCCACCAGATCTAGGACAACTATTCCTACCTAAAAATGAGAAGGCAGTCATCACAAATTCACAATGAAGAAAAAAAAAAGCAATTGGAGAAATGCTTTTCTAATTTGCAATGGCTGTCTTAACATCCCATTTTTCATTGGGGGTTATCCCAGTTGACAATTTTAATAAAAAAAAAAAAAAATCAATTTCTATTTTCCCCCGATGGACCCATATACTCTGGAACTCTAGCATGCCTTAAGCTGAGTCARGGCATTCAGCTTTGAGGGAATGAACCGCAGGTTCCCAAAGCAGTATTTTCATAAGGTTCTTTCTAGCTACTGTATTTCCATAATTTTAATATTTATATACTTTACTAGTTTCCATAATGCTAACAAAATATAGGCCAATGTTAACTAAAACTACCTTTCACTTTTTTTCAGGATTACTGAAGGCTGAATCACAGGGCTCCACAGYGACTTCATTTGACAAAGTCAACTGAAACGGCTCTTAAGTATATTTTTCTATTACCTGTCCATTGAAGCTGCCATTACTTTCCATCAAGAATGTTAAAAGGGCTAATCTCCTATCTTCTGCAAAAGATGTGAATGCTCCCTAAAGAGCTAGGAAGAAGTGTTAAAAATTCTAAGGATAATCATAACTGAAAAGGATAACGACCATAGGATTATTGTTATGTATAAAAAGATTAATAAAGGACAAGAAAGGGGGACACTATCTTTTAATAAATTTTGGAATTAAAAAGTCACTTAATAAAACTGCAGTTTTATCACATCAAAAAGTTTACATGCAGGTCATTTATCTCTATTTTTTTTCCCCATAGAAAATGAAAAGCTGTGTTAAAATTGGAGAGTTTGCCTGTAACGGCCAATTTGGGTATGACATCAAAGGGCTGCATGAAGTCAAATTAACCAAGAAATCCTTACATATGAAAGAAATGAAACAAAATATTCTCCAACTAATAAAAATTAAAATATAATATATATTTATAATTCCAGGTCCTCAAAAGAAATCATGACAAATTTTGARCAAATTGGACAAATTTTGAGTCATCTTCAAAAGAGCCCAATTCTAGCATCTGCTATGAGATGTCAGGGTGAAACTGGCATTAAAACCTTACACAAGTGAGTTACCTCAGATGTTATTCATATATTTTTCCTGCTGCCAAATCCACCATTTAACACATTTCTTATTCCTATTTATATTTGTTTGGCTGTAACTCAATAATACCATGCATATAGCAAATCGGCTTGAATTCTGCATCTATTAATGTCAACTGGACTTTTGTATGAAAATAGCACATTTTCATGAAGCAGAAAACAGCATCATGTGTGCCACCTTATTTTTCTCCACATATGTGCACAGCACTTCAGGGCCATAGTAAACAAAACTATGTAAAAGTATCCAACTTTCCTCAGTGTCACGGCAGCTGCAATGGATCTTAAATACCTTATCCCAAATCCAMGGGACTAGCATAAGTTTCTCCAACTCTTAGAAAAGATACTAAATTCAATGCAGTTTGGTTAGAATGCCAGTTTCTTCACGAAACTGATAGTTCAGATAATAGCAAGATTCTCGTAAAATGAAAATTCAACTGCTTGGTCACCACCCTCGTAATCACTTTATATGAAGAAAAAAGGCATTGTTACAATGGCTCAAAACCATTCCTTTATGTAGAAGAACTTGTCAACAGGTTGATTGCACCTTCTAGCTAGCAAAGGTCTTTCCCACATCTTCTTTCCCTTTGTATTTCCTCTTGCCATGTGTGAAGGGTATATATCTGTATTTTATCATATGCTGCAAAGAAAAAGACATCACTTTTTAGAGGCTGTAAACTTAGRTATTTACAAAAATGCTGCAGAACATACAGTTTAAATTATCAAGTCCTCTAGATAGACTAGTATTACAAAATTGGTAACAAACATATAAGAATTTACTTTTTAAAAGTTATCAGCCTAATCGTAACCTCAAATTTGGGTATATCCTCTCTAAMAAGATGTATAGTACAGTGAAGATAACAGATTAAGAGATAGCAGGAATATGAGAATAACATGGAAGTATTAATCCTTTAATACCCTTTAATCTTTAATTTGCAATTCTGAAAACAGTACTTAAAAAGAGAACCAGTCTGGATTCTTTTTGGATTAAGATGTCAAACGAAGTAATTTATTTAAAAATTTCTGAACGACTTGCCTATGTTCTTCTCCTTCCCCTTTTCTCCATCCATCTTCTTGAACAAATATGTTAGAACTCCCCTTTTCATTCAGATTCTAAAATACCTCTTCATTAAAAATAAAAAAGTTAACTGAAGAAAGAAAGTGGATGGGAAACTCTAAGACTTACTGTGTAAAACAAAAGAAACAAACAAAAAAGAACCTGATCTCTGAGACTGACACCCTTTGTAAGGGAGGATCAAATTTTGTAACATGGTACAAAAACTTTTTCAATAATTTTTATTTCCTATTCCTTCCTATATCTATATTTGCTCTACATTGCAAAAAAAAGTACAGACATGTTTGGGTGCCCATTAATAAAAGAAATGTGCACAATACATCTAACGTAATGACTCTGAAGTGCTCATCTGGGTGGAAGCTTGGAAAAATACTGCAAATTTTGAAATTACCAATAATTACCATCTATCCTAAATAAGTTACCTTGATTTGCCTCTTCATAGTGATACAAAACATCATAATGAAGTACATCACAAGGATTGGCCAAAACACAGGAACGTTGAAAGCCTCGAAGAATGTACATGTCATAGCAACCAGGATGCCTTTAGTGGCAGAGTGCCTTAAAAATAATATCAATAATTACTCCTTCAACCCAAGCCACCACTTATTTGACAGATATATTTAAATATTTCCAAAGCAAAGCTGTTAGATGGATCCACTCACCAGAATTTAAACTCTGGGAGCCTTCTAATGAAAGGTCGAAATTCTTCATTTTGCTTTGTAGGTAAGGAAGGGCCATCATCTGTGGTAGAGAGAAAAAAAACAAACAAAACCAACACACTGATTTTCACTGTATTCACAGTGTGTATCTTCACACTATCATATTACACRAAATTAACTGGAAGCTTGACTAAATTCAAAATTATTGTGATGTAAACTGTTCATTGTACCTGAATCTTCCATTAAAGAGGGGTCTACCTTTGGCGACAAGAAAGCTATGAAGAGATTTAGAAGGTAGATTCCCAAGGCATATGTCACAATGTACCAACCCTGAAGAGAGAGAGAAAAAAGAAGCAAGATTAAAACTTCCTGAAGAGCACTTTTGGATACTTATTTTTAAACAAGAGCAAAAAACTTTGTTTAGGTTTCTTTAGCAAGTGCTTTTCTACACCTTCATATTCATACAAAAAACTTTCTGGACTTCTTTAATGTCTTAAGATATAAGGGCAATTCCTTCATATAATAGCAGATTTAGTGCAAATGCTTTCTTCAGACATCCAGTTTCAACAATAAAAGTCCATAAAAGTAGTAAACAGCATAAAAAGAAGTTTTCCATAGTTTTTAAAGGCTTCAAAGTTTTAAATATCTTTATTACTATGATCTTTTAAGTTTTTACATTTGATTTGTAAACCTTTGGTTTTCAGGAATTTAAGTTTTTAATTGGATTGTACCTAGTCATGGAAGAGAGATACCTGATCAGAAGAGAAATAGTTTGCCACTGACAGGTAGTGATAAAAGGGCCTACTAAAAAATTCTTTAAGGTTTGCTTGACAGAATGTAACTCTTGACTCCTGAACAACTTACACAGCTTTAAAACAAAGGGTAAGGCCTTAAGTGAAACAKATTTTTCATACACTTATTTTTTAATTTCAGCAGAACTGTGGGAGTTTTACCAATTTGTGTTGCCATCAAATGAGTATCTTTAATAATTAATGCATTTTTTTCAGTCTGAAGCAGCAACTTCAGCAGCAATTAGATGTATTGCTTCTTTAGACTATCTGGGTCTTTTTTTTTATGATATATGGTGATGATACTAGTTATATAAGGCATCACTCTTCAGAAACAAGAGAAAAAAAAAAAAACACAGTAAAACATAACAATAGGAACAATGATGGTATCTAAAGCAAGTTTAGCAATAAAAACAGTTTTCCTACCTGCAGTAAATACACTCTAATCATGTAGATAAAACTCAGGCCCAAAGTTACAATCCATCGCACTGCAGTATATGGAGTAGATTTATCTAACCAGGACTGGTAGATCTAGGAGGAAATATAAAGTGTGTATCTGTAAAATACATGACACAATAAATAATGTTTATTACTAGGTAGCATTCTAGAAATTATAACTACTTTGAAGSTATTCTGGAAAACAGAATAAGATTAAACATTTTCCTTCTCTAATACAAACATGTAYAGTAACTAATTATGAGCATTATGATATACAAGTCCTATATTTCTACAAAAAGAAGTTCTCTTACATGTGCATTATAGATTTAATTTTCCAATATTTCAAGCCAGTTTGCTTTTTCTAAGAAATTTCTAACAGAGAATCTAAAGTCATTCATCATTCCTGAAAATTTTGAATATGCAAAGCCAAATATACATAAATGATGAATTCTGCTAAGCTAGGTATTTAATATGCCATCTATTTTCAAAATATCTTCTACAGATATCAGCATTTCAATAGCTAATTTAAGAAATAAAAAGTGAAAAAGTTGCACTGAGTCCCATTTGCAATGGAGTCTGAAAAGCCCTASAGAAAACCAACCTGTCCAAGCCTCGTGAAAAATCTATAGACCATAGACGGCTTTCCATGAACAGACTCACCAATACTGTCACCTTCTGACATTCTTGCTGTGGAAACAAAACAGTTACACAGATAATACTTCAAATCTAAGACCAGTGAAACTTTGAAATCCATTATCCGAACCAGTATTTACATACAATATTATTTTAGACTGTTCTGAATCAAATCATCTATACTGAAATTTGCTTAAAACTCAGATGCGTATTTTATAAAATATAGCACGTCATATACAATCAGGAAAAGGGGATCTCATCTATTCTAGGAAGGAAAAATGTCCATAGTGAAATTGAGCCTTGGTAATCAAGGAGTTAGACATTTTCACTTTGATAGGGCACGAGCTGATTTTTAACCTCTAAACATTGAGATTTGTCTTGCAGCACCATCCTCCTCTCCCCCTCAGTTTCTGAGGGCAAAAACCAAAATCAAAAATATGTGTATTTCTAAACTACTTGGTATTTCCAAGCACTAGGAGAAGATAGCAAAGCAATTCAAGTTTAGGATACCAGTGGTTTCAAACAAGTCTTCACTACACCCACCTAATTCAAACATTGCCTATCACTGGAATCACTGAGTGAGTTCCTCTCWGTTGTGTCCTCCACACACTGCTGCGTGTGATTACATATGGCCATCATACATGCAACTCTTCCACACTCAACTAAGAAATACAACCAGCTAAAATGATGTTTTACCAACAGGACAYGTGTCATTGTCTCAGTTTAAGTGGCATAGACTAAACTATCAATTTCCTATTTATAATTGAAGAAAATTAATTAATATTGCTAATTTCTTCATAACATAACAATTACTTAAAGAGCACGTGTAATTAGAAAAGAGTCAAGAAAAAATAACCATGGGCATTTGCTTCTTTTGCTAAATTTAGTTTACAGTTAAGAACAGAGATCTCTTGGTATGGATGACAATTTAAAGAATAATAACTTCTATTTCACAACACAGAAACTTACTATTCAGCATAACATTAGCAATTCACCCATCTAAATAAAGATGATTGTCAGAAATATATATATATAAATCAGAACAACAAATAACTGAAAAGTTTGCAATTAACAGAATATAGATTGCTGATAAAAACATACCATATCAAGAAGCTTTTCTCTGCCCAAAAAAGAGCAGGTGAGTAAATGGCCTTCAACAATTACTACTACAGATATTTCTACTACTAGATTTTTACTACAGATGCTATGCTGATACCACTAAARCCTGGCACTCTGAAAAATAACAGGATTTGGAGCAGTAACGACACTTTAGGCATCTCTTTCAAAAGCAAGGTAGGGAGGTAAGACTTACAGAATTTTTAAGATGGTCCTCTGACCGTGTTGTAGATATTGTAAAAATATAAATGAAACAAGTAGCTAGGAGAAATTTAACGCATAAGTCTCTGCATAGGAAAAAGCTTGTTTCAAAAGCAACATTCTAAAGCAGTTTATTAACGGGGGTGCAAACAAATACGAAGCAGCAACCCGCTGATCTTACAAAGTTTCTCTTCTACAATGACAAGAAGGGTTTCATTCGTGGCAGCACAAGCAGCAGCCCCACAGCCTCGGTGCTTGACGAATGAGCAAGAAGGAGAAGCTGCTCTAAGAGACCAGAATAAGGCCCGGCAGAGCCCGTCGAGCTCCAGAGGGCCGGGAAGAGGAACGCCAGGCCCGGCAGGATCCCCGTGGCCGAGGGCCCAGCCCGTGCAGKGCGGGAGCGGCCTCCGAGCCGGCCCAGACACCCCTGCTCGCGGCAGCGCCCCTCGCCCCAGGCCCCCTCGCCCGGGGACTCCCCGTCCCTGTCCCCTGGGCCCCGCGCGAGTCCCCAACGTTCGAGCAGCGGCCCCGGCTACTCACAGGCGCCCGAGCCGGGTCCTTCCTTCCGCCTCCCCTCCCCCCCACTAGCCACAAACCCAATATGGTGGCAGCCACGGGGAAAAATCCGCTTCCGCTTCCGAGTTTACAGTGGGTGGGACAAGGGCTCAGCACCACCCTGCTATTGGCTGTTCAGGAAGGAAGCGTGTGCCGCTAACGGAGTTGAGATGGAGAGAGGCGGGAAGGAGAGAGACAGGAGGGGAGGGATTTATCTGCGCATGTGCCGGTCTACGTCACGCCCCTGCCCCGCCCGCGGGCCTCCGCCCGGACTCGCCATGCTGATGCGCAGGCGCAGCGTGGTGCGGCTCTCGGGCAGCCCTGCCCCGGCGCCGCGCAGCCAATGAGCGCGCGCGCGCTGTTGCTATGGCCCTGCGTCCGCCGCGCCTGCGCGGTGCTGAGGTGGGTGTGGCGGCGGGAGGGGCCGTGGGGCGGGGCCCGCGCTGTGGGGGCCGCCCGCCCTCCCGCCCTTCCCCGCGCTCCGTCACGGGCTGAGGCGGGGCCGCCGCAGCTCCGCGCCTCACCTGGGGCAGCGAAGGTGCGACCGGCAGCGCCGCGCAGCCTGTCTCGGCTTGAGCAGAGCGGCGCCGAGCCCACCCCTCCGCGCTTCATTTAAGCCCCAGAGCTTTTCTCGTCTTCTGGAGATGCTCCGTTTTATGTGTTCGCTGCCTTTCCCGAAGTGCAGGGTAGTGGCTCCGCTCCTCCTCCGTTGCAGCCACCGGACCCCCTTCTGTAGCCTCTCTGTGGCGACTCTAGTGACCTGAGGGAACTGCGGGAGTCCTAAGTTCTGTCCCGTGAATGTAAGTAGTAAATAATAGTTTTATCTTTATGTAAGTATTGCTTATAGTGAAACTCAAAACTATGTATCTCTGAGCTAAAATGCCATTCTTACTATTTTTCCATTATTAATTACTTGATGTTGAACCTTCTTCACTTAAATTGTGATATTCCAGTTATGTTTTCTCTGAAAACTGTTTTTTTCCCCACAGGATGTGGACTTTATGGCTCCCTTAATCCGTTCCTTGAATATGAAGGGGAATGGGAACAGGGAAAAGAACATGGTATGGAGAGAAGAGTCCCAATAAGTAATAATTTAAGACTTTTCTATATGCACCATATCTAAATAAAATGCTTAGCAGTTGAGGCTGTTATAACTTAGGAACTGAAGCAAGGATCAGTATTTTGTCGTGAGAAGAAATTGGATAGACTATTTGACAGAAATTGTATATATTTTAGTTCTAGTCAGCTGCCTTATGATGTCTTACTTTTCAGGAATTTAAAAGAGTTCTGTGCTCCCCTAAGCCCCTCAGATGCAGTAGCCTGATGCACTGTTACTTTTTCTGTTTTTATTTCCCCAAGTCTGGAAACCCATATTAATGTTCAGTTGCCTTCTCCTTAATTCATGATTCATGTAGTTGCATGATTCTGTTATGAAGTTTGATGTATAGCTGAATACCCTCCTCTCTTCCCAGAAGAAAGCTTGTGGAATAGGTCCAAGTTCTCTAATTTCGCTGATATTGTAGAGGACAAGGTAACCAAAGCACAAGTGGAGCAGTCCCACGGTACTTCAATGGTATGGTCAGGGCAGGGGTGTAGATAACAAGTTGCACTATCGGTCACGAAGGTGGTGGATGAAGTCTAGAGACCTTCCAGGGGATTCCGTTGGGGACACAAAACCAGAAGCAAGTCGAGAATATATATCCACGGTCTATCCAGGAAACAAGACAGAACCAAGGTAAAGCAGGTTGGATAAGGCAAGGGCTGAGCACCTAGACCTCGCGTTAGTTTGGACTCCTGGGCCTGTGGGTGGAGGCCCAGGTGAAGCTGGTTACTGCAGCTTAATGAGCAAGGAGTTGGGTCTTACTGAGAGGCCTTGTGCTTAAAGCATAACATATATGAGTTTGCAACAATATTATTTGGATAATTTGTAGCCTTCAAAATCATTCTTACTTGCTATTAGAATGAACAAAAAGTAGACAGATCTCTCCTTGTTTAAATATGTTTACAGGTTGTTTAAGATTTCTTTGTAGCCATATGCCTCTTGTATAACATCAGCAGACTTTCCTGTAGGTAGGAAAACCTCTGTTAATTTTTGTGTGTATGTCTGCCACAAACTCCAATTTATTATTGCTTAGGTTGGGGATGGCTAACTGAAAAGAGTGGACAAGCCCACCAAGGATCCCTTCACAAAAGTAAAACAAAACATGTAAAGAGGGAAAATGAGTCTCAGGTAAGTGCTAAATTTGTCTCTTTTGCATTTTTGACTTCTAATGTTCTCTCTTGTAGTAATTCTTTAATCTGTTTAAGTAGTTGTGGTAGCTACACTGTGATCTAGAAAATGTTTTAAAATGTTTTTCAATAGACAAAACTCTCTTTTTTTAAGAAAGTGAAACACTTAAAACAGTACAAACTTGCACTTTTTTCAAATAATGTGGATCATAAAAAGTATGGGTTTTGTATCAATTCTATGATCTGGAAAAAAAAATGTGGGTTTTGAAACTATTGGGGGAATTTGCTGCTGCTGCATTTTCCAGGTGTGTTAGGTGGTCACAGGTGGAAAGCAGGTAAGTGAATGAATGAGCTGAGCTATTAACTGTGTTCTTTCTTAAGAGTTTTTTCTGTCAGCACCTTCAAATTCCTGTTAAATACATGTTAAAAATGTATAATTAAATTTTTGTAGTCTAATCTAAATAAATTTTTAAATCTGTATATAGTTCCTTAAAATTGGGTATTAAAATCAATTGGACAAGATTGTTGGCTGTCTAATAAATTTTTGAATTTGATGAAGAAACTGATGACAAAAATATGAACAAGTATTGTTGTGCGTTGGTCCATAATAAAGGAAGAACTGTTAAAATTAGGTCTGTTATAGTAACTTCTGAACTTCTTGATACTTTAGGTAATGTGTATCTGTGCACACACCCAGTTTTATACCACTGGGTGTCCCTGTAGCATGTATTTTGAGGTTGAATTACTCAATTCTTCAAGCTTATGCTTGTTTAGAAAGTGGTCTGTCTGCCGAGTTGTTTTTAGTATTTTAGTTAAATTTACACTGGATCTATGATAATCTGGCAAAAATAGAAGTAAATCCCTCACAATCCTGTCAACAGTATTTTGTAGATTTGTTTCACATTTATATTATGTGAAAAACAAAAGACAGCAGCTTGATATGTGTTCACTCAACATACACTGTTTTTGAAATATCTAAAAAAGTATAAAACATTAAAATTGTGCATACTTGCTAAATGCTAAACAGTAGTGTAGTATTTTTAACCTGCATTGCTGCAGAGTTATGAAAGACCAAGCAGTGTTTTGGAAATGCTCCAGGAAGTCATGCCTGTGATGGAGATCTTTCAGGTGAATGCTATCTGCAAATGCAGACTCTTCTAGCACGTTGCTCCTGGAGCTTCATTCCTGAGAGTGCTAATAATATAAATGTTAGCGTGCTTGCTAGCTTCTTGCCCAGAATGCTTTCTTAGATCTTGATCATCTTTGGCTCTTGCATTCTCTGACAATTTGCAGTGTACGTAGTTACAACTTGCCCCTTAATTTGGGAAGCTGACAAAATATATTTTGGCAGTAGTATTCATGAGTTTAGGAATGCAAAATTGCCCAAACTGCTTGTTTTCTTGGGTAGTGGTCAACTGACAGATTACAAATAGCTAGCAGTTATAGTAATAACTATAACTTGCTTTGATTTCATATTCTCAAAATTAATCAAATTTTAACTGATCTGTTAATCTTTAGTTTCGTGTCTGCAGTATATTTCAGTACCTTCCTGACAGAATACTGGAAACGAAATGGTTTAGATGATATTAGAAAAGTTTATATTAAAGTAATAGTTGAAACAATATCAACAGAGGAATCTATTAATGATAACATTCAGATTTACCCACTGCATAACCTTAAAGCTAATTTCATACTGAGGCCCAAGTCAAGAAATGAAAGTGTAGAAATTATAACCAAGTACTAGGGGAATATATAGAAAACAACACTGAAAGCTTCTGGTTAAAAATGTCTGGTGATGACCTGCCATTTTGTTTGGTTTTAGTGTTTTGTATGTGCACACGTTTGAGAATGGAAGAAAGTGTAACAAAATGTAAATGAAGTTTGGAGAGGTTAGTGAAGTGAAACACTTCTTTTCGTGAAAAAGCTGCTTTTCTATTCTTTCTCCTTTCTGGCTGCTGCGTTAGTCCCAGTAGGCAGATGCTGCGTTCCATTCTGTCCCTGTTGCTGCTTCATTGTGTGTGTTGGCTCTGCTTGGTTTGTCTGTCTTCCCAGAGGAAGGCCTGCTGTTTGATACACCTGTTAACTGCAGTAAACAGGTGGCCGGCCTTATGGGCTCTTCTCACCTGCAGGTTTCCCCTTCCCCTCTTGAATCCTTTTGGATTTTATTACCTGTTTAGAAGACTCAGAGTTTCTATTATCATACAATTTATATTATTGATGCTTCAGCTCAGAATTATACTGCATGCTAGTGGAGAACATGGAATTTGTAGATACAGCGGATCTTCATTTCAAGATCTTGATTAAAATTACACTATAATAAATATGATACAAAAATACATAGCTCTATTGTAGACATAAAGATTGTGAATGGGACACATTCAATAAATGTTAGATGTTGAGCTAAATATATGTTGAGCAAAAATACTATTTTCATTGCTCTGGATAACATCACTGATGATTACATTAGTGGTAAACCTATTAGTTTTTGAAAGTTACTGTGTCTTAGCAGTGCCCTGGAAATTTGCTAATAAACACTTCTCTGCCTATTCTGTGCACTTAATTATTTGTGATTGCTTTTTATGATCTTTAGCTGATACATAACTCTGATTTGTGATAATGTGACAAGAAGATTAACTAGCAGTATTCATAAGAATAAAGCTCAGGAATTCAGAAAGTCTTATTCTGTAGTGTATTCAGGTTTTGTTGTATACTCATAGCATACAACTTCTCTGTGCTAAGGTTTTATTGCCAAAATGCCCATTATAATAGGTTGTCTTGCTATTAGAGAAACAGAGTTGAATGTTTTCCTGGTTCAACCTAATAGTCAAAGCATCATGTAAGGGCTTCAGTTGATCTTCCTGCTAGAAAGTGAGTAAATGAAAGACCTTCACAGTAAAATAAGCTTATGATAAAGATGCTTAGCAGAACTAAATTAATGAAAAACCTAACCAGGGATGGAGCTTGTGTTTATAAGGGGTATTGAAGTGCTGTTTGGGTTTCCTCTGAAACACAGGTTGAGAGCAAGATAAAGTCTGTCGGATCATTCATGCTCCCATATTACAATATGCCAAAGAAACATTATCCACTAGGGTCTTTTCTGTAGTTTTTCTTTATCAAGATTTCCTGTCCTGTCTTTAATTGGGGAGGAAGGAGAGGAAGACATCCTACTTCCCTTCCATCACCATAAGCTTTTTCCCTCCCTGCCCCTTCCCTCTCCTTTCCTCTGTTTCCTGCTCCCTCTATTTTTTAATTTGTTTACTAGCTAGTAGATTTTTTTTATTATGGAGGCCCCTATGTCACTCTGGCTGTTCACATCTTTGTTTCTGTGCATAACCATGTGATGTGTAGATAATGTTTATGTGCATGTCAGCATTTCAAAACCTTGCACGTGTTGCATTGCTAAGCATCTTTTAGGAACACTTATCTCTCATCCTTATGCCATCTGGAAATGAGGATTAGACAAGGATATGTGTCAGAGAGGCAAAGGCAAATCAAAGTAAGAGGTGGCTTAATCACTTATGAGAATAAGTGGCATTAATAGCAGGCAATCATGAGAAATGGCTGAATGTGAGCAAATTCCTTTACAGGTAGTGATAAGGAGCCATTGTGAAAGGTGACAGTTGGTTGTTTTCCTCCTTTTTTTTCCTTCCTTAGCTATTGGGGGCTTCAGTTCCATCCAGAATAAGCAGTAAAGAACTGAATATTACCTGATACTTGCGTATAGAAGGCCTCTACAATTTCAGTACATCTTTTTATGTACAGTTACAGTGAGTTTTTTGCCTTAGTGCCAATGCGTGAAAGGTTTGCCAGTGCCATCCCGAAGCTGGTGCGTGTTAGAGCTGCTGGCAGTACTGCCATCACAGGGAGGATGGCAGAAGATGCTCTAAATAGTAGTGGAAGGAATAGCCCAAAGAAAGTGGTATCAGTGGGTAACTTCTAAAGAACTGCTTTAATAATCTTTCCTCTTCTAGCTTGCCCCACTAATTGCTGCAGGTACAAATAAAGTGTTAGAATTTTAGCTGCTGAATCTATCTTGAATTCAAACTGTTTTTGTAGCAGTTCAGAATTATAGTGGCACTTTATTTTGTGCATCTGGTGTTATCATACAAAAAGCCACAAATCCAACTTTATAGATCACTTTAGGTGTTTAGTGTTCCTGTAGTTCCTTATGTCTTCTAACCCTGTAAGAATTGTTAAATGATGACAGAACAGGGTTTAGTAGTGGAGATAGCAAGTGGTATTTGTTACTGTGATGTTTTAATATGGGTATTTTGCTTATGCATTGACCATTGTTTTATCAATTTCTTATTGGTTTGAGCATTGAATTATTTCCAGAATAAGGGAGTGATTCACACTAATTTTCAGTGCCAGCTGTATGCTTCAAGATGTTCTTTTTATGCAAATCTCAGTGAAAGATCAGCAGGAAAAAGTGAATAATCTGCAATCACAATAATATGCTGCTTTCTGACATTTGAAGCTGAATATGGTGTTCCTGATTCTGACCTTCCCTGTACTGTCATCAAATACCCATAGAATTTATGGCTTTTCTTTTAGTCATCCCCTAGTACTTTACCACAAAGGTGTTAGTTGACACTGTGTGAAGTGTCTCAAGATTTCTTCATTTTCAGTAGGGTATGATCCTCTGGAAAAGCAGCAGGTAACCATACAATTTATCCTTATCATGATGATGTACGCAAACTTTGAGCTTCCTGGGAAGGTAAGGTGTGACCAAATTGAATTTTTTTTTGTATTTAGCTTTGCAGCATCAGGAATTTCTAAGCTGTGTATTTTGCATGAAGAGGATGTAGCCCAGATTTAATCACTATAGCTTTTTAGATTTGAGCTTGCCCCATTTTGTTGGTCTTTGTATTCTTTAAAAAGCCAAATAATGCATGATTCTGCACATGACAAAGCAGTTATTCATTCATTGCGTTTAATACCATGTAATAGAGGAGCTGAAGCACCTCGCATAATAGTACTCAACTGTAACAACGCTTGGACAAGAAATGTCTGATTCTCTCCTCACCCTTTCACAAGCCATACTGAGGAGTGCTGCATAATACTTCCTTGTTGTGTGGTCTCCCATTCAATATTTCAAACAAATGTTGGAAGGGTGTTTATAAAGAGCCTTGAGGACCACCCACTTTGCTATTGAAAAATCCTCTGAAATAATCCCTGCTTTCTAATGGAGCTGTGTTGCAGTGCAAATTTGCAATCGGTGTGTATTTTTGTTTAAAGGGGCAGTGGAGAAATTATGTATTCAGTGGCTGGGACTCTATAATCCATTGTTTAGGTGTCATCTCTGACGGCCTGTAACTATTCTACTGCTACATATATTCATTATGTCCTAGTTATTTGACATAATGATTTGGTTGTCCCTCTGGTTAATATGATCAGGTTGTGTTTAACTACCTCTGAGTACTCTGTTCTAGAATATATAGAATTAAGGGAGCAAAGAGGATAAGTGAGATGTTTGGTGAAGTTAGGGAGCTAACTGTTCATGTTAAATGAGGAACCAGAATGAGATATCAAATATTGTATTGTGTTCTGCTACACATTTATTTATTTTTTCCCTGCTATTGAGAATAGGTAAGGGAAGCCAGAGATGCAGACTGTGTATATGTATCCTTCATGCCATGCAGCAAAAGTTAAGGCACAGAGCTCAGAAGAACAGACCTGTTCAACAGTCTGTTTTACAATTATTTGTATGTCAGAAGTATCTACTGTAGGGTTGATAGCACTAAAAGTGTTTGATCAAAAAATCACAAGAATATCTTTCACCTCTGTCATTTCTATTACAAATTCTTGTAGAGCTAGTGTGTATTTTTAGATTACAGGATAAAAATGTTTGTCACAAGCATTCACTATAAAATAATTTTGGATGGTTCATGGGGAACTTTTTCCACAGCAAAGTGTTACTTTAATCCACTCAAAGTGGTAATGATAAAAATTCATGGCCATGTTCAGATACTATAAAACGTGTTGATGGGTCTCCATTTCATGATTAGTTAGCAGATGTTAACTTTAACAGGCCTTTTTTTCTGGCACTGTGAGATGAACAATAAGGCATTGAATAGGTTTTGAAGAAATTTCTACACAATCATAGAAGTATTCTCTTCAGATTGCTCTAAGGATATATTTGAAGAGACAAAATTCGCTCTGCCCTTCACTTTGGATAGTTAGATTTAATTTTCCCTTTCCTCAGCAGTGCAATCATTTAAATTCTGTATTAAGAAAGGATGATATTCCTTTTTATAGTTAAGATTCATTCACTTTTTTATGCATTTGTATGAAAGTCAAGGTTATCCACAGTACCTCAGTGTAAAATCAGTGTATATAGGTAAGTATTTCAAGAAGGATGATAGCAAGAGTTTTCCCTTTAAGAAGTATTTCAGAAGTACTCTTTGGAAAAGTAAAAATTGTCTGCTTTTTTCTTCACAGTTTGAGTAGAAAGTTTGTGAAGAAATTAAAGAAATTAAAATTTATTCCAAAGGGCTTCACTAAAAGGAATGGATATATATTTTGAATATATTTTAAAGGGAGGTATGTTTTAAATGTCTGTCAGGTAAAACATACCTGCCTCTAGGCTTTCTTATCAGGGCTGAGGAACTGGTTTGTGCAGTAGTTAAGTGAAGGCATTTTGTATTGACCTGGGAGGTTCAATGCATGTGTTAAGCTTCCCTCTAATGTGTTAAACTACTAACCAGTTACTGTGGGTACCTCTAATCATGCTTCCCCTGGCAGCAGTTTCTGCCTAATGACAGCTCCTGAGTTGAGAGTTAATGCTTTGCCACAGTGGATCTACTGTATCTACCACCATACTCTCACTTCGCCTCTCCTCCACACATTCATGTATCTAAAGAGTAATAAGAAATAGTGTCTTGTTCTTACCACGTTATGCATCTTGCCTCCATATTGAAATCAACCTGTGAGAGAATCCTGTTTGTGACCTTTAATAGACATCTGTAATCTCATTTCACAGCAACAATGGGGCTGTAAAGTAATGATTAACATGTTTGCTGATTTTGCAATTAGAAACCCTGGGCTAGTCCTAAACATGCTGATTCAATTAGAGTGACAAGCAGTGCTGGAGATGTGGCACTAATTGTGATAAAAGGAGTCTCGGTGTGTCTCAAGCACATCCACATTAACTCAATTTAATGAGGCATCACTTTGGAGTTAAAAATCTAACTGTACTAATCTCTTATCTGCTTTGCTTTATTGCTACTTCTTTAATGTACAATATGTTTACCATGTAACAAATTTTGTTAGTTAATGAGAATTGTTAATTGTTAATGATAAATAGTTATGCTGCAAGATGAATTGAGGCTTTATTTTTCAACAAAGTTTTTACTTTGAGCCTTTGTAGATCAAGGTTTTCTGTGTGATCAATTTATCAAATATATCTTGTCAAAAAGACAGCCCTGATAGAATTTCAGACTGCTATTATGTTTGTATTATTTTACTGAAGGTACGTCTTGCACATGTCCATTCTACTTGATGCTATCATAAATTTCAACATTTCAATTTGGTAATTTCATTGAGCAAAATTTAATTTCCCTTTTTTCCTCTGTTCTGCTTCTAACTTCAATATAAATCAAAGCTATGGTGCCAAGCGTTACTAAAGTAGTCTTCTATTTTTCCTATTTGAGTAGTTTCCCAAGAGTAGAAGCCACTTCTGAAAGTGTATGCTGTTGTGATGTAGAGCTGAACWGTGAGAAACCTAATATTAGAAGTGAGTGAAATCCAGAAAATTCTGCCTATTTCCATCTTCAAATTTTTCAATAAAAACATTTGGGACTTTTAACCACATAAAAGCATCATTCTCGGTCCTGAGTGGAGTTGTCATTTAAGTATTGAACTCTAGCAATTTAAAAGTTTAATAGCTACTTGCATTTTTAAAAGTTTTTGCTTTGTTTCAACTTTCAAATTGGCTGTTCCACGTTTTACTTAAAAGGGAAGTCAGGCTCACATGCATGGATGATTGCCAGATATTCTAAACCCTATTTTGGTTGAATTACAGGACCCAGATTTTGGTAACAAAGCACCTTAATTTTATATTCAGAAAGATTTTTATAGTTAGTCTGTTAACCTTTTGTAATTCCCACCCACAGCTTTAAACTGTAGAACATTTTTATGCTAATTGTTGTCAGTAGGGTATCAGCATGGCCCCTTCGTAATTTAAGTCCATTGAATTGTAATGCAGGTGCTGATAATTGTAGAACTGTTATTGTCTGACTGGCTGCATTTTACATGTTTYAAACAATTTCTTGCAAATCAGATTTGAAAGCATTGGAAAAAAAACCCCTTATTTCTAGAGATAACCTTATGTTATATTTATAATAAAGGAAAAAAAAAGTCATAGAAGTATTTTTTTCTTCTCATYCAAGGTTGGTAGTATAGTTTCTAAGATGTCTATAATAATTCTGTTGTTCTTTGACACTTATAGGAATTTTTATCTAATAATTTCTGGAAAATGTTTGGTGTAATACCATAATACAGGAAGTGTCACATTGAGTGAAGGCGGGGAGAGAGTTTCTCTATTCTGACCCCAGATCCTTTTGTGTGTTTGGGGGACAGATGGGTTCTCCTAATTATGCTTTTTRTAGTATAAAATAATGGCAGTGGGTGTTTTGGCTATGGCTTTTTTTTAGCATTTTCTCARAACATTGGTCCTAATCTGAACAATGTTACAGCAAGTGGAAATCTGTCCTGTAACATTAATGGGCTTCAGTTCTGTCYGGAAAACTGAGTACTTATTATTTTACTAGAATCTTCATTGCATTCAGCTATGATTTGTGGCAGCTTTTACATTGGGAGTCTATATAATGGAGAGTTAATGATTATGCAATAAGATTTTGTTTGTAATGCACAATGTGCTAAAATGCTGCCTGGGCAAATATTTTAAATACAGAGTACTTATGCTCAATAAGTAATAAGTCATTACTTTTAATAAGCGATTATAGTTTTAATACTTTTGACAGACCCTTGTTCTCACAGCRAAGTCTATTTTCACAGAATTCTTTAATATGGATTAGACTCGTATATCRTGAACTCTCTTAATACATTGAAGCTGCTATACATAGGAAGCAGCTGATTTTATGTTAAAAATTAGGAACTTTTTCTTACAGACAGCTATACAATGTTCTATTTCCATTTTTAAAAAAACCTTTGAATTAAAAAAAGTTTCTTTATCTCAAAACAATGAATTAAAAAGTGTTCTGASCACACAAAAATGGTGGTGAATAGTAATAGCAGTCCCTTGCTGGAAGCAGGGCCTTCAGCAACATAACCTAAGGCTGGTACAGAGGTCTTCTCTCTTTTTCCTTTGTCAAATTATACTACAGCCTTGCTTTGACATACTGTTGATTTTTTTTTTTATTATTATTTAAAGCTTTTGCAAGATAACAATGAAACATACTTTTCCAAGCTAACAGTTGATTTCAATCTATGCATTTATGGTTTCATGTCTTTCTGCCAGYAGTGAAAGCAAGTTAATTGTTAAATCACTTGCCTGTGTTTTGCATTAGAGAAGTTTGAKTTTTTGCAATTGGAAACATGCAGTGTATTTTTTGTATTAAAAAGTCTGACAGCCTAGCTCTGCTTGGTTTATTTTTGCTATAGGTAATTTTACACTGTTTTATAATATCCACTGTGTTTTTTTTTTTAAAGCAGCATCCCTAGATAAATTCACAGATCTATTGTTTTAGAGTATGTGTCTGCATGTGTATGTGTGCTTCCAAAAAAAAAGTGGTCTTGAAACAATAAATAAATTACATGTTTTGGAATGTCATCAACTTTCCAGGCATGATTTATAAGGAAGAACCAAATGAGTTAAGCAATACAGGGAAGCGAGCAATCTCACCTAACAACAATTGGTTCCATTTGTAGTGATAGCTGTGGAAGTACTACTAAAGCATCATAAAAATCCTCACTTCGTAAATTTTTGGTGGCTGTAGAGGACACCTATGCTCGTTCATAGAGATATTCTCTCTGAATAGTTCTCCAAATAAGTGTGATTAGTAAGTTGATTTTTRCTGTGTACCCAGTTCAAGAGGTTTGCTGTCAAAAACTTTTACAAGCAACCAACTCAGTTTATTTCAGAAAATCAGAGCTCTCTGTAAAACAAATAGTGGTATTCTATTAAGGTAGTAGAAAAAATCCAAAGTGCAGAATATTCTTGGAACAGGAAGTACTGGTAATTCTTTCTAAGGTGCAGTACAAAATGTACAAACATGGCTTGAAAACAAACCTTAAGTAGCAGAATGCCCCCTAATAGGGAGACTCGCAGAACAAACACTTGGCAGATGTTAGTCACACTTACTAAAGCACTAGAGAAGATTTCTTAGGTAGTAAAACCTGATTGTGGGGTAAGATCACCCACCAAATAGACAAAATTAGAACAGAAGTTTTACTAAGATGCTCTTTCATGCATTCATGAGTCTGTAGGTAAAACAAGCAGTGGTGTTCTTCAAAACCATTTTTAAATAGGCAGTGACAGAGCTGCTCTTTAGAAACATCACATTGTTAGTGTTGTAGAACAGGGAATAAAAAGATCAGCATTTTGCTATAATAGATGTTTATTTGAATTAACAAAGCTAGTATGTTTCCAATGAGCCTGTTTCTTGTAAAGTGCTGAGGAAGAGCTGTGAGAGTGCCTGCTGTCTTTGAAGCTTGTGGCCTGTGCAAGTTGTGATACAAATCACTCTGACTATGATTTCCTGAAATCCTATTTTTTCTTTTCCCTTTTCTTTTGTCCTTTTYCCCTTAATGAACAAAGCCTCTTGGTGAAATGATTCTCATATTAAAGACTAATGCAGTGTGTCTGGTCACCTTTACATGAGATGTATCTTTTTCTCTTGGGACCAATATCTCTTTGGTTTTAATTCATTTAAGTGCAGAAAATAGAACTTGGTCTAACATGAGCAGCTAATAACTGTTTGTATCCTGTTAATAAGCATATCAGCAACTGTAGGCAAGTGCTTTGTTGTTGCTGAGGGTTATTGGCTTTCCTTCCTTTTGCCAGTCCCCTCAACTGCTAGCTTGGTATCCTGTACAGGTGATTAGTGTGCTRTAATTGAGTTGGTTGTAAAATGGAAGTTAATTGACATTTCACTCACAGGGAGGTCAAGCTGCCCTGACTTTGGTAGCTGTTACAGAAGGAGTTGTCCTGGGTGGCACTCATCCCTCCAAGATGGCAACGTGACGATTATTTTGCTGATAAAGTTATAATTGTTGTGATTAAATTTGACATGAAAGAAGAATAAAAAAGTGAATCTCTGGTTGTGTGATTTGGCTTGGCTTTGCTGAAAGCATGTGAAACTGGAGCTTGTAAACCTTATAATTCGGTGTCTGTTGTAAGTTTTTAATGGGTGTTTATGCTGTGTTACTGGTGAGGGACAAGAGAAATGGAAAGTTTACATTTGAAATTCTAGAAGTTAGCTCTGACTAATCTATTTAGCTGTTAATCAGTCTTCAGACATGTTTACTATTTGCAGTAAACTCTAGTTTCATCTTTTCTACTGTTAAATTTTTGAGTCGTAATTCCAACTGGAGCAAGAGAAGATGCTGGTTTAGAAGTTTTGTAAATGTCAGGGTATGCTAGGCAGATAACTAAGCTCATAAGAGCTCCTTTAAAAAAATCAAGGTATGTTTGAAATAGCTTGGAAGAATACAAGGTACTGGAAGGCCAGTTGTTCTGTGTAGTTCTTCACAGCAGGACGACAGGACGGTGAGATACTGTCTCCTTGGCCTTCTGAATTTCCTTTAAGTATTGCTGCCTGTTGCTGCAGGTTTAATTCATGTTTACTTAAGGGCAGAAGCAAATCAGAGGCAACGTTGAAAGAAGATCTAATACTTAACACCGGAGAAAAAGAATGAATGTGCTGTGCTTAATAGGATATGTTTAAGCAGTATAGAGTCCTAATTTCTTGTGATATTCATATTTCCTTGCCATCTCATTTGACCACTGGAAGACTTTCTTCAGAAAAGCCAATGAGACCTTTTCTGGTTATTGCCACACTAATCTTTGTTTCTTGGTTCATATTTWAAAGTGGAATGCTCTGCTTCTTTCTTCAGAAGCTAAAGGTAAACTTCATTTATGCATAGACTGTCAAAGCTTACATTCTTTGTCCGTAGAGTAGAGCAGTTCTCTTTACTGTATTTTAACAGAAAGTAAGTTCATATGTGAATTTGCAAATGTTGGGATATCTATTTACAGAAATGCTAGYTTTTTTCAAAGAAACCATGACATCTTCCACTTAGATTGAGGTGATTTATCCTGATACAATTGAGTTCTGGAGTCATACCAAAAGCAAATTTGGCTCAGCATGTGTAAATTGCTTTATATGTGTGTTGAAGAGAGTAGAACAAATGATTTTTTTCTTCCCTGAACAGCCCAATTTCCTAAAATTAAAAAGCAACAGGTTTTTTCTTGAGGTTACTTTGATCGGTGTTAAATATGTTGAGTTTTGGAAAATTGTATATCTTAACTTGCACATAAATTCTCTCCTAGAAAGCAAGCTAAACTTCCTAGCCTGCTTTTTATGTTCAGTAGCATGATAGTTGTTCTTGTTAAATGACTAATTGGAAAAATAATATTTAAATACTTAGTAATTTGAGTACAGTGAATAACCTTCCCTTTTATTTCAAACACTTTGAAAGTGTAGAAACAAGACTTTTGACTTGCTCAACCGTTTAATCCATGTGCAGCTCTGAAGTCTTTTCCATGATCCATCCACAGATGTGCTTGTATTAAGGCTGTGGAATAAGACAACAGTAAACAAAATTGCAGCRAGAGCAGCCAATATTAGGGGGAAGTGAAATATCCTGACTCAGAGGAGCTGGGCAATGACAGAAAGACTCCTCATTATAGATCTTTTCATTTGGAGAAGAATGAGTGATAAATGAGGTTTCTGTGACACAAAGAGGATAGAAACACAGTTGGACGTTCATGCAAAAATTATGCTCACTGTACAAAACAAATAGAAGATGAGAGGATATCTAATTTGCATTTCTTTCCAACAAAATGAATATGGAGTTWTCCTCTGAAACAGATGGCAGAGTTATCAACAGTGAGACAAAGGTATAATATTTACCTTTTCTGTTATTGGGGTTGTAATGAAAAGTGACACTTAGTATAACCTGCTTACTGATAACTTTCCTGTTTGTTTACTGTGCAAAAGGTTACAGGCATTTTTAAATACTGACTTGAGGAATCTGTCATGATGAGTAATTCTTCGGGTTTTTTTTAGTTCAAAGTAAAGCATAAAATAGTTTCAATGGAAATTACTCTTAATGCTGTGAGTAGGCAGAGTGACTTCAGTGTCTAAATAGGGTCGGTCCCATTATGATTTGCGGTAGCTTCTGTAATGAATAAGATGGTTTGTCATCTTTAACCAACATGAAGTTGTATTAATCTCAAGCAAACAGGGCAATGTACACTGTCTAACAAAACCAATTTGAGGTACCTAATTATATACAGAACTTTCAAAAATATTTTACTCAGTGCAACGACTGTCTGCTTCATTTCTGCAATGTGAGCAGGAATTCTGTGTAGACTCTGTATATTTTTATTTTTTTTTTTCTTAAACAGCTCTTAGGGCTCTATCCCGGTGGGGAGCTGGTTTGTCCATTCTGTTAGTTTGTCTTGTGAGTTGCAAATGTCCAGACCCCAACATCTAGGATAAGGTAGAGGCACCTTCACATTATAAACTCTCTCCTCTGCGGTCTCTGGGCATGTGACAAATTTTTTTTTTTTTTTAATTTAAAGAAATAAAACTTTTTTTTAAATAGCACTTTAAATAAGTGTGAGAGGAAGTGGTCTTTCAGTCAAGGTATAGTTGCACTCTCATAGTGTGATGCTAGGGGTGTGAATCTTTGGGCTGTGAAGGACAACATTAAATACCTGAAACGCTTCTCTTCAGGTTATTTTGATACTGTCAAAGATAACGAATAATCTATATAACCAATGTGTGCATTAAAAAGTGCTAAAGTTTCAGACAAATAGGTCACTGAATGTACCTGCAGATGTCTTGCACACTGATCTTCACTACTGTCTAGTAATTCCTCCAACCTACAGTAAGTCATGAAGTCATTTATTAACTTCACCTAAAAAATCAATCTCTGCCCACAGTGGCAGCCACTCTGCTCTGCTCTATTTCAAACAAAAGAAATGATTGAAACAGGAACTCCTACATTTCTGTGAAGATTAAGAATGGCACACCACCCTGTAATTTAGGTAGTTGTGCAGTAGTTTTCATTTGCATTAACAGAGTGGTGGTTTGTACTGAATTATTCTTTAAAAATAGCTTCAGAATTTAAAAGATATCTTCTGATTTATGTATATTGTTTATTTTTGTTTGTTGTTATGTTGAACTYGGGTTCTCTTTAAGCCCAGAAAAGGGCTAGTGTCAATCATGGTTTTAGTCCTTGATAGCTACTTTTACATTCAGTAAGAGTTGCAGAATAGCTGGATTAAATTCTAAATCCATCAGTCAATTCCATTCCCTCTATTAACAAAATGACCTCCTTATGTGATGCTGGTATTCATGGGAAGCAAGTGTTGTCTTCATTTTTGTTTTGTTCAGTTACAGAGTAAGTTGCATCATTTGACTAAGTTTTGAAWTCTAATCCAAACTAATTAAAATTTCCATTTGCTTGAGATTTAAATGAAACTAGTTAATTCTTCACAYGTGTTTGTCTCCTGACTTGCATGATTTAACTTCAAGTCGGTTAACATTTAAAGAATTAAAAGGTGGTTGTTACTTAYCTTAGAACAGCAGCTTGGGGCCACTTCTGCGATTGCAGTTCACACAAATAGTGCACATCTGGTTCCAGGGCTTTAAAGGAAAGTCCTGTTCTCAACAGCGGACATTTTGTGATGACAGTGACATAGCTGTACCAACTTCTTTCTTTTCTTAGGGTTAGTTTTACTTTGCATTAGCTTAATCAAATCTTACCTACACACGATACTATCTTGTCACTTGTGATATACAGACTAACTCTATCACTGACTAGTGGTATAATAAACTTTTACTGTAACTGCAAATAAGGTTTGCAATGGTAGAGCGGTTAGAGGATATGATGCATTTCTGTGTTGTAATTTATACTTTGTCCTGCTCCTTTTCATTGGCACAACTGTGTTCTTGATATGCAATGTTTCATTAAAATGCATTGGTCCTAGATATGAGTTACCTGCAAGTGGAAATTTGGYTTAATGCTTAAGGCATAGCTTTCTTTTCCACTACTTATATTAATGCATTGTTTTAAATAGGTTGGACTCMTCTGTTGAGGCGGAAGCAACTTGTTGTTTTTCAATAACAAAGGTCACTAAGCATCAGGGAAGTCAAGTGACTGGCCCATAAAATCTAAAAATAATTTCTTCCTTTTTATGCTGATATTTCTCTTAAGAATTTCTTTTTTTAATAGCCTGATTGACTTGTGCAGAATAATTTTTTGCACATTACAGAATTTCATAATGTGAGAGTGATCAGTGTCAGTGCATGAAGAATATCAGATTGTCAGCCACTGAGGATGGGCTTAATTTTATGTCAGGCATAGGACATTAAAGTTCTATATAAATCCTTGACTGGATTGGCTGGTGGGAAGATGAAAGAGGAAATGGCAACCTCTTTTATTACTTATTTTGGGCTATATTAATTACCTGTTTTGTGATAGGAAAATGCAGCCACATGCAGAACCTAGTCAAGCACTGAGACCCACTCCAATCAGGCTGCTGATGTATGAAGAAAGTTTATAGAATGACCTTGTGCATAATTACTCATTTACGGCTGTTAGTAAATGGCACAAATGGAGTCTGACATACACTGTAACACGTTAATGAATGCCTTCCTCCCTGCATCCTCTTCTGTACAGAAAAATGATTTTAATTAAGACTTCCGTGATTAGACGTTTAATCAGTCATTAGGCCAATACATATGGAGTCAATTAACTTTTTACATTTGAATAGATAATTGCTACTACAAGCCCTACCATTTTTTTTAAACAGTATGTCATGGGTTACAGATTTGAATTGTCTAGCCAGAGTATGGTACTCTTGCAAAAACTGGATAGTCCTAAAAGCAGTTGAGTAATATGGCTACTCTAGGTGTATTTCATTACATTCTCTCAGGGTTTTAATGAATCTGCTCAGTTATAAATTCAGTGTTGTGGTTATGGAGTGTCCTTTACAATTAGAAGTAGTGGAGTAGAGTTGCCTTTAAAAGCAAAGTCACTGAGAAACTCAACTCCTAATGCATTGTTGCAAATGATGTAATACTTTGGATTTCAGTGTTTTCATGCAAGAATTTAAATTATTTTCTGAAGTTAAATGTTTGTACCTTTTGATATAGGAAGACATACCATACTTGACAGATACAAAAAGGAGGTCTATACAGCAATGAAATTAATTATAAGAGATGTTGAGTGGTCTGTGCATGTTGGATTTACATTAGAAGTGAATCACTACCTGTAGATCAAAGTCAGAGTCATTTGCGGAATTAGAGAATGGAAATCTCTTCTATTTTAGGATAGGTCTTCATTGGTCATTTTGTGGCTAGTTGATATACCGTTTTTTGGTTTTTTTTTTTTTTTTTTCAGAAGATATCCTTCCAAAGGAAAGTGCTGCCTGGTGGAATGGCACACGAGTAGTTTGCAAACAGTTACCTGAAAAAAGAGCAAGAATCATAACTGGAAGTTTCCTGAGAAAAGTGTTATTGTGGAAAGCTAGTGTGGTGAATTTATGATGGCATCTGAAAACTATGGTACTTATTCTTTAATCTTCTGCATAGTATTTTTTTTATATGTAATGTTATTTTTCCCAAGAAAGAAAGGCTTAGACTATTCAAAAAGGCAATGCATACTGTGCTTTGTATTGAACAAACTGGGAATAGCCATCAGAGAGAGACAGGAGGTAACTTCTCAAGTACAGATATATCTAATCTACRCTACTGTTCACAGATGTGTTCCTAGGGAATGAATCACGCCGTTTCTCCTTTCAGTTAATTCTTCAGAATGTTGTGTTAGAGGTGTATTAGAATTTGTGTGGACAAACACAGTAGGAGTCATGGAAAATGAGGCTGAGGCAGCCTCCCATGTGGTGAGTAAATCCATGCAGAATACATTGATGTTTTGAAGAGTGAATTTCAGGAACGACATATCTTAGAGACAGGCAAAGCACCTTATATCCTAAAGGTAGTAGGCTTGACTTCTTCAACGACCTCTGAAAGACAGAGTAGGAGTACTGGTGTACTTACTGTAGGGTAATAATGAAAAATACTTTGGGGATGAAAATATTGTAATGCTAGAGAAGATAGTGAAAAGAATAAAAGTCGCTATCTGAAAGGTTACTTGATAAAGAAAGACAACCAACTGCTAAGGGAGCATAACCTCTTGACAGAGAATAGGAAAGCAATTGGGTTGGCCTGCCAACATGCAGGTCTTGGGGAGTGATAGCCTAAAATTAGTAAAAATGGAAATCCCTGCTGCATTAGGAGCATGAATTCGAGTATGTTAAGTTACTATCACCCAAATCTCTGGGGTCCATTTGCAACATAAATTAAGAACATGACAGTTTGAATATGTAGGAGTAACTGCAATTAAGAACCTATGCTAATAGCAGACTTTTGCCACTACAGCGTGCTTTTTCTCTCTCTTCCTCCTGMTTTTGTGGTATCTTTGTCATTGTGGGAGATGGGGGAGCTGTCCAGCCTCAGGATTCAGGTGGCTTCCYATTAGRTCAGTTCATCACCATGTTGGTAGTTCTGTTTTAGTGTCATCTTGGTGGGCTATTGCAAAGAGGTAAAAGGAAAAAGATTAGATTTTTCTTTGAGTTTTTTTTTTTAAGAAAACTTGTAACTATTGAAAAGAGAGTCCTGTCTTGTCTAGCCAAGGAATAATAAATAAAAGCAGGTGTGAGCAGTTGGAATTGAAAACAGCTGGATAGGACGGATGTGATCTGACTTCTCTGGAGCTTCAGTTTTTAATCCCTATGGCTCAGTGTGAATATTTCCCTCCTGATGCAATGCAGAAATAATAAATGGAACACRGCATATGGAAGGGTTCCTAGGCTGACAAAGGAGGAAGGAGCAAACAACAGTTAACTCTATGCTGACTTTTTGCTCGTATATCTACCTTAGCAAGCTCCTGGTATGCATGTTCAGAGCTTGCAACGAAGCAGGTCTTGCTGCGATAAAAACTATAACCCATAGCCCTTTGAMAATTTCTGTTATAATTGGAAGATACCTCTATGCTTTTCTTTCTTTTTAAAGGTAACTACCATGTGTAGTATTACCAAATACAATCTGTACACACTACAGCATACTATTTTTAATAGTTTTTCCTCTAGTAGAAGTGCAGTGATGAAGCAGTAATGAACCTGTTTCTTGGCTTCAGCCGTATGGCAGACTCTGCTAAGAAGTAAAACATTGTTTTTTGAGAACTTTGTTAGTGAGTTGGAATACCATCATACAAGTCATACCTGCCTCTTTTCCTCATYCCAGTTGCTTACTTGTACACTTTGAGTGATTAATTATGAAAACTTTTTGATAAAATGTGCTAGCAGATTCTGCACTCTTTCCCATCATGTATTTGATCCATGGTTGCTGAGGAGCTAACAAAGAAAAAGGAAAATGGTACTCTATTTCTAATTAAAGAAATAATTTTCCTTTGCAAATAGACTTCTCTCAGCTTTAGTGTTAAGGATCAATGGGCTGTCATATGCATGTCGTCGTATTAAATGCTAGCTTAGATGACATTAAAGTGATAGACTGATCACTATAATCAATGCAATTCAAAATTGCTTTATGACTTAAACGAACTCATTTCCTATCTGTGATTCTGCTACAGTTAGCATTGAGCAAAAAAGTACAAGGTTAYATCTTAACTTGAAGGAAAATGTGATCATGATAGAAAATTTTCACATAGGAGAAGGTTTTCCAGTTCAATTTTTTTTTAGTGCGATTCAGGAGATCTCTGTATGCATTCTTATTGCAAGGTAGATTTGAGCAGAAAAATGAGAAAAAAATCATGCTAAGCATCCCAAAAAGTAGGGTTATTGGTAAAGAATGCTMAGACTTGTATTTCTTTAGTTCTACTCAATTAAGTCACAAATATTGACGCTCCCAAGGCACAAAATACACAAATGAAGGCAGCCAGARTTGATCTGTCCTGGTATGAATGTATGATTGATCTAAAAAGACTGGGTATGTTGAAGTGCCTGTACATCTAAAAGCACAGGCTTACCCACATTGCTTAAACTGATACACTAATGTGTTTTAGCCTCCCATAAACAAGTTTTCCTCAGCTTTTGATGAACTGATATGTCTATCAAGAAGTCAATTCTACTAATGATGCAAAAGTGCATGATGCAGGAATGGAAACAACACATGAGAAAAGTCCTAATTTTTGAGGTRTAAAACATTGGTTTTAGATTTTAATCATTGCTTTTAAAAACTATTTATGCACAATGCTTTTGAACTCACTWCTTTTTCTGGATTTATTTTTTCAAAACACTAGAGGTTCTGTAAAAACTCTTAGGTTTCTTGTAAATCCTTTTATTTCTCTTAAAGCTGGCAGACTGACAACCTTGAGTTATTCTAAGTGCTAAATTATTTATCTTCCTTTTCCCTTCATAACCGTGACTTCTGAATATTTAACTTGACTCATGGGACATATCTGGTGTCTTTTTTTCTGTTTAAAATGATGTGACTTTTATCTTTTGCCTTCAAAAATTGTATGTGCAGAGTTTTAATATATTGTTATATTAAAGATGTGGTTAGGTGTCTGAATTTTTATAGTTGAAATCAAGTGTAATAAGTTTAKTAGATCATGTAAACCATTTTATATTTAGCATGTACACATCTCTTATTCACCTTCTGCAATCACTAGTGGATCTAATTATCATACTATTTCTCACAGTGTATCATAGAACTGTATTGAGGCCTCCCCAATAAGTTTGTGGGAGCCTTTCAATCTCCTGCTTTGGGCAAAACCAAAACAACACTCACATATGGAAGAAAGCATATGGAACTTTTAAAATAAATATGCGGCAGTAGCAGGATGAAGTGTGAATAAATGTTTGTTCTTAATGCCACAACAAAATAGGGGAAGCAAAAAACCTCCTCTGTGAACATCATCTACTTCGTACTGAGCAAGATTCTGAGGCAGTGTAAAACCATGAGACTGAATTTTGCCAGCGAAGTTGTACCTGATTGTTTCGGTCAAATATCTTCTGACTAGGTGGAAAAGATTAAGAATTTGTCTAAAAAGGATGAGATGTATTTCTTTCCTCTGCTGTAGTCAGGCCTATTACTCATTTGGAAAACTCAGATCTCTGTTGGTTTAGTTTTTATTAGAGAAATTACACTCTTTTTTTAAAGGATATTACTATCAGACTTGCACTTTGTTCGTATTTGTGTTACTGTGAGCTTGAGCCGTCCCATGCATTCAGCTGAAGTGACAGAATGAAAGATGAGTGCGGTTTACCAAGTGCAATTTGGTTGTCAAAGGTGCATGTTTTTTTTTGAAGCATATTTCCATTAAAGTATTTCAAGACATACAATCATCACTTGATGTTTGTAGGCTCCAGTTCATTATCTTCTTGACGCATGTGTGTTAGTTTAGCTGCCCCCTACGAAAATATAACGTTAATGTTTTCTGATGTAAAAATTATTATTCTGCATATACGTGAACTTAAAATATGCATAAAGTCTTTTAAAAATATGTCATATTTGTGATGAATGTTCTGATTTTGTCTTTATTGATTACAAGTTGTTGAAAAGGGAGACTTCTCTACCTTTGTTCAAATTCCAAGGCATGATGYTTGCTATAATACTTTGGTTTCATTTTTTGCTCATGTTAGTGTCGCACAGTAACTTTTTTATTATGTTTTTGAAGTTGGTGACCTCTGAAGGATTTGGAATTCTGCAAGCTTCATTGGTGGAAAAATATCTAATATCATATTCTGGAAGGCCTATGGCTCATTAACTTATGTCTATTAATGGCTGCAAAATTCATAAACCTTTACATAATGATTTTGTTTAAGTGCAGTAGTATTAGTTTTTATGGTAATTTTAGTTGTATTTATGGTCTTCCAAAGAGTGCATTGGAAAAAAGATAATCACACTGGGATTCTAATTTGTAGGTCTTCCAGTGCTTCAYATTAATTGTTGCAGGCACTATTAAAGATTAAGGAGACTTCAAGAATTTCCTTTATAAGGTGAAAGTAATTCTTTGAGGAGAAAGTTATATTAATATTAGAGGTTAGAAATGATTACTTAAATAGCTATAGTAATTCCCTCAATTTTAGTTCTTTAAATTTTGCAAATGTTTCAGTCAAACTAGACTGAAGACTAGTCTGAGAAGACTCCTCAGAATAACTGAAGAGTTCYAATTTTTTTGTCTGATGACCAGTTGTAGTATGGAACATGCTGGAATATCCCCATTTGCTTACCAAGTTTAGATAGATAACAKCATGGTAAGATGTTAGACTGGTAGACTCCCTAGGAAGTCCTCAGCATCGTCTCTCTGAAGACTAAGCCGTTTAAAGGAAACTACAATTAGTGGTTTTAAAATTTGGGAGGCCCTCCAATAACATAGTACTGGAGGCCATTTATCTAGCTTGCRTCATGCTTCGATGCAGCAAATCTGGGTGTTCCAATGTTAACGGTCATTTTTATCCTGCTTGCCTTTAGAAGAAACCCTCAGCAGAACACCTTGTAATCTGTGCTATTCTAAACCAGCATAAATTTATGAAATTCMTTAATGCTTTTTCTTATTTAAATCTCAGTATTTGAAGTGACTGATTTMTTTGCTACTTGAAATTGCATTATGCTGTTACGGTTTGAATACAGTTGTCATACTATTCTATTCTAGAAGTTTGTCTACTTACTAATCAACAATAGRATTTATAAAGCTCCTTTCCTTTGGAGCGTGTTTAGCTGGGTAGAATAAATTCCAGGTCCATAAACTGTGGCTCTTGTTTCAGTTTATCAGAAAACATTTGGAGTATTGCACAAGYTTTTGATAGTCAAGCACGTAGCATATATCAACTGCCAGAGTAGCACCTTGCATCTGCAGCCAGAACAACTGTGGAATTGTCCAGGTTGGTTCTGGATTTTGTTCCTGTCTCCATTTCTACAGAAGTGAAGGTTCACAGTGCCTTTGGATTCCTTGTCAGTGTAAAAGCAGGGGGAGGGACTGTGTAGAGGAAGCCAGTTTTAATATATTTCTGGGTGCCAAAACATGTAGAATGTTAATATCTCGCCACAAAGGGAAAGAGTAAAGGGAGAGTAGGACTGTTTCTAAGGCAACAAAGTGCTTTTTTGTATTCACTTTTATAACGGGTCCTGTTTCTTAGAAACTCTTAGGGCATTTTGTAGGCAACAAAAAGGGCTAATACCTTTATTCCCTGTAAGTCTTTTGTTTGTGATGCTTCTTATTTAGACTAGAATGTAACAACCAGAGTGGTAGATGTAATCACACACACACMCCCCATTTAGATAGTACCTTGGTGATTGCTTTAAAAGCATATACAGATTGTATTATTGTTATTAATCCCAATTATGTGGCACAGTGTTTTTCTTTTATGATATTTTCATGCAGAGAGTTACCCACAATGTTTAAATAAGCCACATAAAATTAAGTAACAGAAGAGGAAGAAAGGAAGAGGCCTAGGCAAGGTAAAGAGTGAAGTTTGCTTTCAAGTTTTTGCAAGTAKGATGAGCTGATTTTAAAAATCATGAAATGGCCCCTTTGCACCCTGGTGACATTACATTTTAGCCAATTCAGAGATCCTTTTACATTCAATAGTGTGTGGGAGGAGTGTAGGAAAGCAAGACCTTTGGAGTGGAACCTTCCCCTCTTAAAAATGAGGCATCTGCTATGAAGGAAAAAGCTGAGTTTTCCTGTACATGTTGTGGTTTATTGTATGGCCACTAAAGCAAATAGTAGATCTTGACTTTTTGGAGACTGGAGATCCTGACTGTTTGTCCTTACAGATATAGAATTCAAAAACTACTTCACAATGAACCTTTGAAGCAAAATATAAGTAGTGGAATTAAAAATATGTTGTCTTTTTTTTWATTTAGCATTCGAGATTGATAGTTTCTCATAGAAAATACCTTTGCCTAGTCTTAATTCAGAACTAACATTGAAAGCTGCAGCCTTAAGATATGARTCTCATTAAATATTTGTACATGAAAAGCCTACAAGGTTGGACATTGTTCAATTTATAAACTAGGATTTTTTTTGTCTTCAGTGTATGCTTTTTTCTACTTTCCCCATCATTTTTGCATATTTATATGCTAAGATTGTTTTGTTGGGGGATTTCTTTTACTTTGGAAATATTTATTTCATCATTCTCCATTATGTCCTTTGGGTCAATTTGGGCTTATGGTYCTTAAAATGACTGTACCCTGTTTCTTTGGCCAGACTCGCCTGTCTGCCTTCAAACCATTGAGAAGTTTGCCAGATAAAATCACAAGTAAGACTATTAAAAATAGTCTTTGAAAGTAACTGGCAAGTAAAGAGGAATGAAACCCACAGTCAGGGCACTTATCCAAGATGCTTTGAAATCAATGGAAGTTKTCCCTTTCAGTGCATTGGAAGCTGGATTCAGCTTCTGATTTATACTTATATGTTGTTTTAATGCAAGAATGGATTTTCTGTTTTGAAAATTACAGACCTCTAAGCCAAGAGAATAGCACCACTTCATAATTGTGTTCTGTGTATTAACATTTCAGAAGACAAAGAGGAATTCTCTGCAGAGATTTAGAAATGGGAGTTTTTAATCAGTACTGTTCTTCTCCAATATGTAAGTTTGGGCAGGGGCTTTGCACGTGGAGCCGAGGTTGATGATACTTGTAAAAGGGAGGGCTAGAGTCAGCTCGTATCAAGTTATGTTATATATGAACTAAGATCATATTGGACCTGACCTTAAATCTCCCTTGTTGAAGTGAATAGTGAAATTCCTTTTGCTAACTTTAAAATAAAGCACATAAAGAATTTTAAATCTAACTTGGAACTCAATAAAGGAGGTTCTTCAGAAGTCCCCTTATAATAGAAAACAGCTTTGGAGATGTGGACGTTGTACTTGATATATCTTCCAAGGCATTTCTGCAGATCCTATAGCTTCTAATACCTTGATATTTTTACTTTCAGAATGCTTCAGATGCATCTTTTTTTCTTTGCGCTCTTGTATGAGATGAACTTTATCATTTCTTTTCATAATACTGTGACTTTGTTAGAATAGTACTGGCAGTTAAAAGTAAGGGCAGTATTTGGCAACTTTCTTCTGTGTTCACTCGAGAATCCCAGACCTTCCCTTTCTTGAAGTTACAGCCAAAATTTGACATAAGAGATGTACCAGTTCACTATGAAATGCAAGATTTTATGCAGCTGCATTATGCAGGAGTCGGTTGTAACAATGGCTCTTTCAGGCCTTCTTCTAATGAACTGAATAAATAACTAAATTGCCCAACATTTTACCACCTGCTTAGTGCTTTCATAGGTGATTACTGTGGATCAGCTAAGATGATAACCAGTAAGATTTTATCCCATGTTTTGTAATATCCTATCTCTGTGTTTAAGCTATTAATCTCTGAATCTGCCTGTAAAGACAGTTTTGTTATTCTACAGATGGCAAAATAGAAACTTGGTTAAGTAATATGAAGGATCACAGACCTTGGCAGTAGGACCCAGAAATCTTGACCTCGTTAATCCCCTGCAACGCAGCTGAGTGATGTCTGTTGCTTTACAACTAGTTTTCATGAGATCTTAATTCTGAGCGTTATTACATGCTGCCTTTTTAACTCTAAGACCTCTTGCCATGAAAAAAGTGATTTATCTGCAAGTATTGTAAGCAGCTGCATTTCTGAATAGCATAGGTAACTTGCTGCTTTGTTCATGTGTAAATATTCAGCTTCCAAATTCATTATTATTAGCCAGATATCTTGTTTCTATCATGTCCTTTGTAAAATACATGTTCAATTGCTGTCTTAGCTGAAAGATAAAATCAAGCCTTGTAATTTCAAAGACTTGATCCTGCCATGGACTTTTGATTTTTATCTCCTAATTTGCCCTCTGAAATATACTCTGCAATGATCTGAGATCCTGGAGTATGAAATCTCTGTCAGGGGACCTTGTTAGCTGGCCATTCATGGGTTCTTTTTAGGCACCAGAATAATGACCTATGTTTGCTGTTGATGTAAAGGCAGATCCAGCCACAAAGAATTAGTCTTGTGCTTTCAGTTCACTAAAGAAAGTTTTAACAGCAATTCTTTTCACCAGTCAAGATCCCGATTTTTTTTCCTTTCTCTATGGCCTGTCTGCGGTAATTTTTTGTTTACTCTTTCCATGTCAAGTTTCTTCCTTGAAAATTCCTTTAACTCCTTCCCTCTTTCCCCCTGTCCTCATTCTCTTCCCCTCTTTTTTCTCTGTTTTTATTTCAGTAGAGCAGAATTTGACTTCATTTTTGTCTTTCTAGCAGAAAGTGTTTTGTTAACCAGAAAAAAAGACAGGAGTCTGGCACGGTACTAGAAGTTATCCAGGCAAATCCATAGCAGACACTGTATTTTTTTGCCTTCCAACAAAGCTAATATAAGTGCATTCATAGAAATCCTCTATAGGAGATTAAATAACTTATGCTTAATTTTAATGTAAATCAATAACTAGCTGTACATGTGTCTTTTGAAGTATTACTTTGCTTGGTTTGTTTATTACTTTACTATTTAGAGAAGTTGGTTGCATTTTTAATATCATTACTTTGTACTGAATTTTTATTGACAACTGTATAGATTCACAAGAGAGGGATTTTAGCAGGAAATATTAGTGAGGATGACCTTGAATTCAAAATCCTTTTGCATTTTTTAAAATATCTGCTATGTCTCTGTGGAGATCAGAAGTACAGGAGAAAAAAGTGAATATAATAAGAAGCAGTTCTCTGTTTTCCCACGTGCACATGCTATAATGTAGACATGCAGATAATCACATGTGGTGTTTTCCTGGCTTCAGCATGGTGGTGTTCTGTTTACAAACCAAAATTTGGGCAGGTATGTCTTTAGTTTGTACAGATATATCAGACTAAAGTTTTCTAAATCTAATGGAACACAGTGGTTTTTCTTCCAGAACCGAAACGTCTCCAGTAGCCATTCTCTGCTTCACCCTGCTAATGTAAGATGATTGTTGATTTGAGAATCTTACATTCTGACAAGCAAGTGACACACTAAACAATGCTGTGTTACATGATTTTCAAAGCAAATGACAGAATTTATCTACTCAGAGACAGTAAAAAGCACAGGCATAACTGCCTACGAAGATGCGCAGGAATGATAGAGATTTTTGAAGAATTGCTATTACTGTTTAGTTTAAAAAGTAAACCTTTGACTAAAAAGAAAACCCTTTAACTAAAAAGTTAAAGATTCTTCTGCAAAGTGTCTTGTTCAATGCTGTTGATTTAGAACATAGATAATATTGCTTAAGGCTCAGGAACTGGCATGCTAAGTGTTTGGTAATTTTTCTTTTTATGGACTTTAAGTCAGGTTGCTCTGTTTTGATAGTACCTAACTGATAGATCCTCTTTTACATAGAGATGTACATTAACTCGGCTTACCTGTGGGATGTAAATTCAAAATTATATATGATTGGAACACTTGACTTTTCAAGTGGAAACTATCATCCTTTTTTCTCTGATCCATTTCTATTTTTAAGTGGAAAATAGACAAATGTGTAGCAGAAGAAGGCAATAAATAATGTATCATAATGAGCAATGATGAGGAAAATGTGCTTGGAAACAAATTGTTCCAGGAGCCTGCTTTGACATTGGTTGTGCCTTCTCTAAGGCGGTGCTTTTTGTCTCCATGGTAGCACACGGATGCTGTGGTTGCCATGGTAAAGTGCGTATTTTGTTATGAATGCTATAAATAGGCACACGATGGGCCAAAAGCATAAGGGAAGAGCCTGCCCCGGTCAGGTTTACTGTGAGTTTTGGTCATGGTCACAAAGGCTTAAGGAATCTTTGATCCTTTGGTAGAAGGGTCTGCCACATAATTGTTTTCTCATAAATCTTAAATATTTATGAACTTGTAAATGACTATGAATTAGTATTTGATATTTTTGACAATGTCTTGCAGACTGTATCTGTAATCTAAGGAGAACAATCTGCTCTACCTGTACACAGCCCCTAATGAAATTTAGAATAAGTGGTCTTCGTACCTAGATGTACAGATGTGCTGCTGCTAAGTAATTCTCTGTTCTTAAAAATCAATAGCAGTAAAAAAGTTTAAATGAACCAACAGTTGCCAACTATATGAATTAATGCTTGAGTGACATCTCTGGACAGTCTTTTGAGATATTTCAAGACCACTAACAAAACAAACATCTTATTTCCACCTGGGAAAGTTGCTTTACTTCTGCTGTTAGGATGGCTAGCCGAACTGCACACCAGTGCCAGCACAATATAAACACCTCTCACTTAGCAGCTGGCCTGAATTTTCTAGGTCAGTGTAAAGAGACCATTGAATATCTATCAGAAGCCAATTGATGTCACTTCTTACTGAATACATCTGAGCTGGTGAACTAGCGAAAGGCCATTATACAGTTCGTTTAGCCCCTAGGATCTAAATCGGCCTTCAGTCTCCCTTAGTTGTGTGGCTATCAATAGCTTTCCCCTTTATAACACAAGTAAAAGCGTTACATAGTTTTAGTGGTTCCCTAATCTCTAGCCACCATCCTTCTGCCACGACCACTGCTTTGGCCCATGTTCCCCCTCTCCTCTCAGAGAACATGTTACATGCAGCTTGCAGAACTGACTGTATCCAAATGCTTTGTGTATTACTGAGCTGCTTTTTTTCCCTTTTTTCTTTTTCAAGAGATTAGGAAAGGTTATAACTGATAACATTTCAAACAGTATCATTCTTAAAGTATTTATTCCTGGAGAAAGCTGCATGCAAATAGAAGAAATTCTTAGGTGTGTGGTGCTAGAAGTATTATGTCTGTCTTTCCTCCCTTGATACTTTTCATTCTTTGCAAACAGGACAAGAGCAGTTGCTAAAGAAACTGCTCTAAAGAATGAGGTAACACTGAGCTGATCTGGAATATATTTTTTCAAAAGTTCGCAGTGTTCTCATTAGTATGTAAGTACCAAGAAATATATCATAAAAAGTCACTTGGCATCACAAACTTTGAATCTAATACCAGTTAATAGTATCAAATTGCAGTTGTTTTAATGTTTTGTATGTAAAGGGTCAAAGTTCCAGCAAACATGTTCCTGGAGTTGTTGGCAGCTAAAAGAAGGACTGCTTTATTGCTCTTTCACAACTGCTTAGATTTCCATAGCCAAGAAGGCACTATGAGAGTTTTTATTGTTTTTAATTTTAAAACACTTTAGAAAATCCGTTACATAAGGACACCTGCAGCAGCGGAAAAGTTCTGAAACTCTTGGAAGCTAGTTCAGCTTTGGAAAGAAGCCTTGTTTTGTAAGCTAAGGAAAATACATACTTATAATTCCTTATTTGGGACTTTGTGGTAGACAGAAATTTTATTTGATAGACGATCTTTTAATTTGTTTGATGGGCCAGGTCAGTTTCTTTGCAGCCATATGTCAATCTGTATTCTGTGAATAGCGTAAAGATACCTTCCTTAGGGGTTGCTACCTTCCTAGGGATCTCTGCATCACTCCTGTCAATTTTTCAGGTAAGAAAAAATGTAGCCTTTTGAGAGCCAATAGGCACAAATTGAAATACAGGATATTCTGCTAACATACCAGAGAAAAGTATTTTTATTGTGAGTGAAAATTGTGAAGAGAAACAGGTTGCCCTGTTTCTTGCTGTGGAGGCGTTTGGACTGTGACTCTAATTCTGTCTTATATGTTTATCTAATAATGCAAATCAGAAAGTATGTGAAGGATTGATGGGGTTAAACTGGAAAAGCTCTAGTTGCTGCCTGGAGGGAGAAGGCAAGTGGCTGAGTGTGAGTGAGTGTGAGAGCCATGGAGTGTTTGGCCACAGCCCAGAGCAGAGAGGGTGAAAGGCTCTGCTGTGTTTCCTGCCAAGGGTGGGGCCACCTCAGGCCTCCTCTCCCTTCCCAGTCTCCTCGAGATTGCTTTCTGTGCACATTGTTAACATCTGGAAGGGTTTTTTCCCCTCCTAATCAATGTTGTTTCTTTAGCTAGAGCAGAATGTTTTCATGACTGGGAAATTTCTGGAGTTTTAGATCAACTAGGAAAAAAAATCAGAAGCTTCAACTTTGCTTCCCTTCTACACATCCTTTATAGAATATGAAAATGTGTCTGAAATCTATGTTATGCCTACTCTTACTCCACAGAAAAAGCTGAATTCTGTAGAAGAATGAGTTAAATGCAGCAAATTAGATCTGAACTTTGCTGAAGTTCACAGATGGACTAGGATCCTGTGTTGTTCTTTGGGACTCTGAAGCTACTGTGCTGCTTAGTTGGCTCCCACTGGAACACCTCAGGGATACAGTAATAGCCTTTAGCATCTGTAGCTATTTAGATCTGAAAAATGAAAGCATTTTTGAACTCTGTGTATGAATCACAGCTCTTGGGAAGTCTATGAGGGATATGCTAGGATCAACCATGCCTGAAGAGGAAAGAGAAAGCTTTCTAAGTTCAAACACAATTGTTTAAAACAAAATGAGGAGTCTGTGTCACTTAAGAATTCCCATGGGAATTTGGAAAAATGGTAGTAATGGGAATGGTAGATAATGGGAATTGAACATTGAGCAGAGGACAGGCCATTCATGCTATCATATCTTTGATAACTGCAACTGCTAATGACTTTTTTTGTTCTTGGTTGCACCCAAAATGAAGCCTTTCCTAATGCTCTGTGATTAAGAGAGCAAGAAAACATCCAGAGCAAGAAAGGATAGTGTCTAGTTAATATTGTCTTGCAAGGGCATTTTTCCCAACCAGAACTGACTGATACTAAACGTGCTTAGGTCGTAAGTCCTGACAGGAATCAACACAAGGTGGCATCTATTGCTTGTCCAAAAAAAGCTTCTTTAATGTCTGAATTAAAGACTTAACCAAAATATAAAACCTTGGATTATTCCGAGTTGATATCTTTTTAGGAAATTGGTGTTTATTCATCTGCTTGGTATAATGTGTAAGTATTTGAGTGTAAGGCAGGGCTGAACAAGGTCCTCAGGTGCTTCCTATGGGACAGTAGGCAGTCTCAGGCACCATGCCATGGTGAGGTGTGTGGAATTACCAGCTTGGATTGGATGTACAATTTACCCTGTGAGCATTGACAGCAGCCTGAATGTTTGGAACATTTCACATGATGTGAAAACCATCAGTTACAATAGAATGGTTGGCAGTCATAAAGCAGTGAGGAGACTGTGTGCAGCCAGCAGTAATTGATCTAGAGCTTGACCAGCACTTCATCAACAGCATCTCAAGCCAGAAAAGGCTATTTCCTGTGAAACTCTGGAACACTCAGGTATATTTTAAATAACATTTGAGATGATTTACAAGTAGCTGTTAAATTACTTTAAAGTCTTAATGCTCTTAAAAAACGGTCGGAGAAATGGTAGTTGTATAATACTGCTATGTTTATGTCATGTGCAGTAAAATGGCATTTTAACTCTTTTGGGTTTTGCATGATGGTACGAGTACCCCTGCTGCTCATTCCTCTGGAGAGCAGCTACTGGTGCTCGGGTTGGAGAAGGTTCTTGGGCCTGCAGTTTAGTGGCAGCACTAGCACCCTTGGTATCCTTTTAGGGCTAAATGGAACAGGACTGCTCAATCTTGAGGCCATTAGTACTTGGCATACTCTTTTTAACTGCTACAAGTATCTTAATAAATACCTGCTCACTTCTGAAAGGGAACCAAAATCCTCTTGATTCCATGATCTTTTTGAAGACTGAAATGATCTTAACATTTCTTTCCAAATACTTTTTAGATTTAGTTCCTCCTTGGCTTTCCTTAAAAAGCTGTTTTTAGTTTCTTGGCCTGATTTTTGACTCACATAGTTAATCTTCTGACTTCTGATAAATTGCCAGAATTTTAAAATCTGCTTTGGTACTTCCCCTATAAAAGGAGTAGAATTTATCAGAGTTTGTCACTGTAAACCACTTCTCAATTTTCATTCTTGATTTTACTAAAGACTTTTCTAGCAAGGAGGCAAGGAAAAAAGCAGCCCTCCCATTTTGCTAGTTTCCCTTTGTCAGGAATATGAACTATTGTTGCACTCTTAATAAATTCCACCCTTTCCTCTAGCACAAGCATCACTCCTTATTTGTAATGATCTCATCCAGACTCACTGGGACTCTTCTCTGAGTTTTTACAGCTATTGGCAGTTTCTGATGTCTTAGCTCATCAAATGGCGTTAGGCTACACACTTTATGCGGGGCATTCTGGAAACACTTCAGATGAGTTTGCTTCATATCTTAGTCATCAAACTCTATTCATAGCTTAAGACTAATATTCCAAATTTCTGCACCAGAAATCATTACTAATTTATTTTGTTATACTCTGTAACACTTGTAGCTAACATTACAGACCAAGTTTGCCTACCATATCTAAATTACTGTTTTGCTATAGGAAATGTGGCACTGGTGCTCTTAATTTTAATGACTTGTACATGCTGCAGTAATATATTCCTTTTCAAGTTCACATAACTGTGCTGCCTACTTTCATTTTATGAAAGCAGTTTCTTTCACTAATAAAGCATCTTTTTATCAGGCACTTGATCCACCAGATGGGTCTGCCATCTCATGGCAAACTTCTGTTGATGGAATCTATATGATCTGCCCTTGCACAGGAAAGTTTTGACTGGTGCACAGGACAATGTTAGTATGAATTTTACATCCTCTTCCTTCCCCCCCCACTTTTTTTTTTTTTTAAAACCAATAATTGAGGACTTAAATTGCTAAGGTGAGAAGGGGAGGCAAAAAAGCCGTACAACTGTTTCCTCTGCTTCTCTATTTTCCAATTAAGACCAGTTGTATCAAATAGCTGTTCCCCAAGATAAAAAACATCTGGTTGACAGAAGTGCTGTGTCAGCAGACAGGCTGAACAACAGCTTAATTAGTTATAAGGAAGCTCCACTGGCAAAGTGGGGAGCCACTCAAAGCTGAATAAATCTGCAGCTAAATTCAGCCTTTAATTTGAAACATTTTTCTTTTTCTTTTAAATATCAGAGCAGACTTTAAATCAAGGTTAAGCTTTGGTTAACAGAGTGGAATCCAAGAGGAAATATGAATCTGTATTAATGTTTTCATTTATAATTTATCCCCCTATGAATTGCATGTTTGGAATCTTGGTGGTTCTCCAGCTGTTTTATTGGATTTTGATAAGAAGCACTGATGGGGCAGCAAAAAAGAACAGTATTTAGATATGAAAGTCTTTATGACAGACTTTCACTCTGATTTTGTTCTTAATATCAAATATTTGTGACCTTATGATCTTGTTTGATCAAAAATATCTGGTGTGTATATATATTTTTATATATAGTACTAGACTTTGGGCAATGGTGAAGAGATCCAAAGAATCTTGAAAAATCTCTTGCTTTCACATCATTAGCAAAATAAATAAATAAATAAAACTTGGGCCTTGAGAAAATAGTGCCTTGTCAGGCGCTGTGTCTGTCCAGCTGTTGGTAGAAAGGCACAGTTTTTATAGTCAGTTGTGGCCCCCTCTTGCCAGATGAAACAAAACCAAAGAATCTTGAAAGCTGTGGGAATTTCTCCATTTCTGGCATTTAAAACATGCTGGGGTTTTTCTTAGTAATCAACACCGAAGTCAGCCAGATTGTGAGTGTAGTATTTTGTTCATGTTACTAAGATGTTGCTGCTAATAAGATCTATATATAAGATCTAAGGTTAACAATTTAGATCTGCATCATCTTTATAATAAATACAAGTTTGTTACAACTTGTTGATTATTATGAAGATGATCAGAGAAATCATTTCATGTTTGAGAGGACCAACTTATTTTAGAATAAAAATGAGCATTTTTGGATTATAGTTTCTTATATACACCCAATAGTTAGGTAATTAAACTGAATCCCATAAGTCTTCTGGAATGCAGTACCTTCCTCCCAATCCAGAAGATCAAAATTAAACTATTTCTTATGCTTTTATATCTCGCATCTTTTTTCTTTTATGGGAAGGCTAGACATATAGCTTCATTTTGTATTTTGGAAAAATATGGAAAAAGAAATAATGGAATAGAAATACTGAGAGTACAGTTACAAAAATGAAGGAGTAGGTGTTAGGTACGTGCATTCTATTTCTAGTGTTGCTGATGATTTTCTGCCTTTACTGATGCACACTTAACCTCTTTTTTGTCTTACTCTCACCACATCATTAAAACAGAGATAACGAGCTTGGTCCAGCTGGCGCTGAAAGGAGTGAGAGGATTTCCATTTACTTAAATGGAAAACAGGTCAGGTTCTGGAGCTCTTGTTTCAAGATGTCCATCAGTTTTTATCAAATAAGATAATGCTCAGGAACACAAGATCCTTTACAAGATGTTCAGCTTTACTGATTATTGTTCAGGTGGTCAATATGTGTGAACATCAAAGGTGGTCAGAGGAGAACTTGTTCTTTCTCTGAGGGATAAGTTACAGCATCCCGATGTTACTGGGAATGAGCCTGTAAAATGTTCTTTTTCTTTGCTTGTTCCTATTTTTATTATCCCTGTTGAAAAGCACAACCAGGGTAAGATGTATCCACATGTGAGATAGAAAGCCCTCTCTCAAAAATGTATGACCAATTGCAATGACAGAGTGGTGTTTATGTCTTAGGTTGTACTCTAAAGAAATTGTATTCATGCCTGGAAATGCACAAATATCAAGCCTGCTTTCCACAACTATGTTGCAAGTAGACTGACTTGTACTCATCCTTCATTCTTCAGCTTACTGTACTCCTGTAACCAGCAGAAAGAGCCCCTATTTTTACCTCATAGTGAGAAATTCAAGAAGTGACCCTCAAAAAAATCAAATTTGAAAGGATATTCTGTTTCTGAACTGTTAACATTATGGATGGAATAATATTACATGGTTGCAAACAATCACAAGTATTTGAAAGTCTATGCTGTGAGGAAGGACAGGGGTGGATCAGGAATTTGATAAGTAGCAGAAGGATGGGAGCCATCAGGAGATGCTTGGCAATGTAATCGGAGTTGGGGAGGTGGGACTGTTTGCTTGGTTTCTTTTGTTTTCTAAGCAGAAAGSAAGTGCCTTTCAAGAATCTCTGTTTCTGAATCAATGAAGAATTGAGGTCCTTTGCCATTTCTTTGGGGAGCCCAAATGGCGGAGGGGTGGGAGGGAGAGGGGAGGAGCTCAACACAGGAGCAAGCCTGAGTCTTGAACTATTTACCATGACAAAGGTCTAGCAAACCTGTCAGGCCTCAATGAGCACAGGAAAGGCTCTAGAGAAGGGAACCACCTGTGTTTCAGCTTCCAGAGGCTGAGCAATATCAGTCCTTACAGTGTATTTCAAAATTTGAAATCATCTGGGTTCAGCTTAAAGCTGTTACTTGACATCACTTAAATGCTTCATTTAAAGTCACCTGTCAATTTCTCTTTGATATATTAAATAGCTTCCTTGGTCTAATAATTATCTTAATGCAAATTACATTCTCCAGACCGCAAATCATTTTAATTCTTTGTTAGTTCTTTACCTCGTTTTATTTTTCAGATTTTTTGGAACGTTTTAGAAGGTATGCTGGTATCATCATGCATGTGCTGAGTAAAATGAACAGTCTGCAGTATATTTCTATCTTTATACATGCAAAGATCCCATTAGTTGTGTTTGCTAGTGTTTGGTTGGGGTCATAAGAGGCAAGAGGAAGGACCAAAGAGGGAAGTGTAATTAATATTTTCCATTCAGTGTTTATCAGTGTGTCTGACAGAAAACTTAAATCTTCATTTAATACGATTTGTGGAAAATACTGATCATTTATGAAGCTTAATAGTGATATGAGTTCTTTTATTCATATTTTCAGTTATATAAATTCCTTAAATGATTACATTAAATGTTGTAGTGGAATAGACTTACAAATGGATGAGTCTGGATTATCCAGAGACTCTATAATTCTCGTCTTTCTCTGTAATTCAAAAAAACCCTCAGAAGTATGTAAAAATCAGCTCTGCATTCTGATTCTGCTGATTCCAGCATATATGAAATGTAATGTAGTCACAGTTAGGTAGTTCCTGTGTAGTCATGAGTTTATTATGATAATATTGTATGGAAAGGGAAGCCTAGTTCTCTAATAACAATGTAAAACACATCACTCTGTAATACATATGTGTATCTGCTTGTATTCCAAGTGTCACCGGGTGGGACCATAAGGAAAACCAAGAGCAGCTGTGGTGGTGAAACAGAGTGAATAAAAGTTTGAATTATTGTTAACATATGTACAACTATAATAAACCCCCAATTCGATCACTTACATGAACACAACATATTGCTGAATAAACCCCCTCTGGGTACGTTTGTACTCCAAAACATGTCATAAGGAAAGATTAACAGTTTTGGAAAGGGATTTTTTCCTTGGGATGCAGATTTCTTTTCTTTGCCTGGTATTCTTGGAATCCTTTCAAAAAACTGAAAGTAAAATGAAAAATCATAAGATGATGTGTTAAAACCTGATCAATGCCTTGCTTATTTAACATAGAAGTCAAACCCAAAGGAAAGAACTGCAAACAATGCAAAATAATATTATGATCTCAGGTAGGTCAGCTTTTCTCTATGAATGAGATTAAAAATGGGCTTAATGTACTTCAAATTCTGGAATTTTGTAAGAAAAATCTTCAGGTCTTTTAAGAAAAGCTGTTTTCCCTCTTAGAGAGAAATTTAAAAACTTGTTTAAAACAAGTTTCTTGAAATAGAAGTTTGTTTCTACTTGACAAACTGGAAAGAATTCCATTCTCACATTTTGCTACCTTCTGTTGCAATCCCTGGAGAAATTTTTAGGCCTTGCTGTTATAACCTTGTGGTAATATTCTAGTGCCCAAATCTTATCTCTTGCAAGTCATTAAGACAAGTCTTCATACAGTGTCAATGGTCTGAATAATTTCAGGAAATTAGATGCTCCCTTCTAGTCTTAAAAGCAGTGTCTCTGATAAATGAGAACAAGTTAGGTCAGTGGGCAATGACTGTTTTTTGTATCAACTGAGAGTCATATTTAATCAGTTTGTTGGAAGGATATTTCAGGTCCTATTAAGTTTTTAAACCTTATCACTGTCCAATTCTTCCTTATTTACAAATCAAGCAACCACCTTATCTATCGTTTTCACTAGTGCTTGAGAAATGTAATCCAAGAACAACAGAGATAAACTATTGGTGTAAACTAGTCAAATATAAGTCAAAGAAATAAAATGCCAAGTCAATTACTCTTACAGTAAGACAATTTTCAGGGGCTTTCCTACAGTTCCTGGTGGAATTTATTTGCCAGTACAGAGTCCAAGTTCAAGTAATCCACAAGTTCAATCACTTAACTCTCAGCAGATTTCTTAGATATCTATTTTGTTTCTTATCACACACCATCTGAGCTGTTTTGTCTTCATCCAAAGGCATTTTTAAATAATCTGCTAATGCCTGAAATTGGCTTTAAGTAGTAGCTTTAGCTCAGAGGATTCAGATGGATGTTAGCCCTGGTGCAGAGCCTAGTGGAGCTCAGCAAATTTCAGTGCAGCCTTTTGAATGATAAAGGCTGAAGAATGCACTGAGGGGAGAGCCCGAGGGGCTTTGGAAGGCTGCACACTTGAACTGTGGGACTGTTTGTGCTCATGACTAATCCTGCTTCCCACTAACGATGCAGCTGCACTCTTGCTAGCAGCAGCAGTCTGGCCACCTAGTAATTAATAGATATATGGATTTTAAACAGAAAAAAAGGCTGTTATCATCTAATATGATCTATTGCATAATTTGCCTCTATTCTTTTCTGCTTCAGATTCTCTAGTGATGCTGGAAGTGGCAAATGGAGGATTATAAGCTCATCTCTAGCTATTTCTCACTGCTTCTAAATATGTAGCATTATATTTGAATGCGAGCGAAACCATGTGTTTTGATCTGTAAGGTTAATGCAGAAAATGCATGTTTTTGTGTGTTAGGTGACAAATACTGTTCATTTTTTCTCCTTGTTTCCTTTTTTTCTTATCAATTCTCTACACTTTTCTAATATATAACTGTTGCTATCAGCTTCTCATTTCATATGTATTTTTCTGTAGTTTTAAGTGTGTGATTATTTTTACTACCTGTTTATCTGTGTGTTAAACTAAATGATCATTCTTTAATGTTAATATCTTCCCAGTAAGTTTTCTTACATATTTTGAAATATTTGCCTTTTAAGATATTTCTTCTGAACTACTTCATTTTATAATTATTTTTATCATAGTTAAGCTGTCCACTTAAGGCTACCAAGTATGTGTCTTATTGTTTCAGCCCTTAGTTTATTTGCTTGTAACAAATTAAAATAATATTCAAGCACCACTTGTTTGGTTTAATATGAAATAAATTCCTTTTCACTTGAGGAGGAGGGGCGGGAAGAGTTCTCTGGTGTGGAGAAATCTGATCCAGGGGTAACAATTCAATTACATGGTGATGGAAAGGTAATGCTAGTGTGATGGAAAGATGCAATTGGATTCTGTTTAACAGCTCCTCCCTTGGGTCATAAATGGAATTGAAGCCTGGAGTTCTGAGCTGAATGCATGAATGAACCTGTTGAATGGAGGAACTTGCTGCCATTGTCAGTAGGAAGCTCTTACTCCACATCAGCCAAGCCATAATGAGGTAACTGCCAAGATGCACCCTGCGCTGGAGCAGGTAGCCTTTCTGTAAACTATGTGGTTTTGTATGTTACTGAAGAGTAGAATATAGGAACCTGTTCAGTACATAAGATACACAACAAAACTATTGTCATCCAGCAGCACTGACATGCCCTTAGGAACAAAAGTCACCCATTTTATGACTGCCATGAACTTGCTAAGCAGCAACAGAAATGCCCTGACACTACAATGATTAGGAAGCTAAAATTGTGTTGGCTTTCACCAACTCTTAGATGAGAAAGTCTTGAAGGGAAACTGCAGAGCTTATTCCTAGTGGTACTGCTTTAACAGGTGATGCTCTTCCCTCCAAAGTTATGCAGTATCTAGTGCCATAGCAAATTTGGGACAGGCTGTGGCAAAGTGAGGTTTGGTGCTACAGTGCTGTCAAAACTGGCCTTCTACCTTAGTTGTCTGAGTATTTGTGACAAAGTGATTCCTTGAGTTTAAGGCATGGGATCAAAAAAAGTAGTGAAATTTAATGTTCTTTCTTGACCTTTTGATTTCTTTTTATATTTTATTTTTGTGTAACTATCCTTTTATCTTGGTAGTGAGCTATATACTTTCTGCAGAATAATAAAAGTTGAGAATCTTTGTTGCAACATTGACCTTTCAGAAGGGGCTGCGGATGTTATATTATGATTCTTTGAATCTGAACCTTGTGAGACAAGGAAGATACAGCAAGTAAAAGCTTTCATGTGTCACACAGCTGCCTCCCTATCGGAGTCAAGATCTTATTTCGCTCTTGAAAGGCCCTATTGTCTTCAGCAAGGACTGTAAAATAGTTACTTATGCTGAATGACAGTGAATGGAAGGGCAGCTGGGCAAGCAGTGATGGGTCTCCCTCAAACAACTCACAGCTGTGCACCAGTGGCAGATGTGAGGGCTTTAACATCCCCCTGCTCCCCCCCATCCCAGTCCCCTCCCAGGATGGAGTGTGGGAAGCTGCTCTTGTCACCTGGAGCTTGCATGGCCTTTACCTTTCCAGATCTCAATAACCTCCACCTATTTTCTCTGCTCCTGAGCTGCTTGTTTACACAAGTGCTTTTGAAAAGGAGTATATTTATGTATGTTAGATCTTTTGATCCAGCTTATTGGCTAGAAAGCAGAATCTTATGTATATGATATGAACAGAGTAACAGTAATCAGTATTGCTTGGGAATATTTGCAAAAATCATGATTTTTCCATATGCAAATGGCTGGTAGCAAATGTAATTTATTTTTCATGACTCTGAGAACCTCATTCAGCTGGGGAAATTTGAGTGCACATAGTAAAAATAAGTAAACTGGTATTTATGTGCTACAGCATTTGGGCAGCAGCAATGGGAGACAAAAGCTGATTCTCTGTTTGCTGCTACTGCCCTCTGTACTCTGCTCTAGCCAGTAAATACTGTGACCTCCTGAGGTTTTCCGCTTATTTGAGGCAAAGCTTTTTTCTAGCAAACTTTCTCGACTTAAATTACTTAGAAGGAAAATAAGGTCATGATAGAAAAATGGGTGATTGTTATGAATGAGTTAAACTGTGTGATATGAACATTGCCGAATCTTTCCCGTAATGGTTGGCAATCGGTTATGTGGGAAACGCCATAATGCAGAAAGCTCTGACTGTTGGCTCCTGGACAGAGGGATGCTCCAGAAGCTTAGCCCAGTGGGTGGCCCAGGTTCTATCCTCTTAAATGCTGATGTTTTTAAGCAGGCTGGACTAGCCCCTTCTATTGCTAGGTAAAGAAAGGTACTCCAACTCGCAGGCAGCCTTCTCCAGACCTTGGCGATTCCAGCAGAACTCACAGAATCAACACAAGCTGCTATGTGGCTAGAAATAGGAGTAATTTTTTTTATTTTATTTTATTTTTTTAAAGAAAACTGCTCTTAGTTTTACAGGGAGAGATTTCCTCTTGGGAATTCAATAAATTTCTCTGTGCATAATTCTGGTCTTACCTACATAAGAAAGCATGTACATATCTGTACATGAACATACATCAATACATACAGCACTGCATCAACACATGACTGATTCTGGACCCACATCAATAAATATATTTGCTTCTACATAGTCACCTCTGCATAACCAAATCTTAATTTGATACTTAAACATGTTTTCCTTTCAACAGAAGTACTTTCATAAATGATCTTTATAAGCACTGTCCATCTAATTCAGTAAAAATGCTCTTTAGAGTATTTATCGCATACAAAATCTTACTGCATGCTCTAACAAACACATTTAGAGAGGCAGTACATGTATATACACACACATAAGAGACAGGGATCATTCAGCAGCCAGAGTGTTTATGCTGACAGGAGAATGTCAGTCACTGAGCAGCCTGCCTCCAAACAGATGTTTGATTGTTTCTGGGTTGTGATTTAATTGTTGGATAGTGTTCCAGTGCTCAAAGGGGATCGAAAATACTCCAGGTCTGCAGCTGCAGCAAATGCCATCTTTACAACAAGGCAGATTCTGAAATCATTGCCGGGGGGGAAACTACTTGCATGGGAAACCGTAGCCAAGTTCTCTGTATTAATACTACTTTGAAGTCAGAAAATTAATCTCTGCCATTTTAAAAGTCTGGTGTTGGTTTGTTTTTTTTTTTT
>PTEX01000195.1:1201743-1234849 GCA_003342815.1 Eudromia elegans
ACACAACTCTCTTGGAGCCCATGCTGCACTTTATGGCCTTTGGTGGGAATGAAAAGCAGTTTATTAGCCAGCTTCCTTGTTCCTCTTAGTTTTCATTTTATTTGACTTGGAGTTACTGACCTTTGTCAGGAAGAGTGAGTATTGCAGGAATGCGTATCTGCCGGAGCAGGCACAAAAAGTAGCGGGTTGTGTGATCTGAACATGTCACTGGAAGTAGATGTTGGGACTTGGAGCCTGTTGGTAGAAGGAAGGTGTGGAGCTTGCGGACCACATTTAAAATTAGCTGTTCTCTTGAGGGCTCAGAAATAGACATAAAGAAACTAAATAAGGGTTAAGGAGATATTCAGAGGATCCTCCAAAGAAAGCTGTAATGCAAGTAGTCATAATGAAAAATAAATGTGTGTTTGACCCTCCATTTTTGACCCATCTACAAAGATAGTTGGATCGTTGACTCGCTTGACCCCTAATAAACTTTGGAGACAGTTTCTCTGAGGAAGATGGAACAGTGTTGAATCTGTCCCTGTGAGGGTTCTGAAGTCCTGACGAAGGCTATTCCATTACATGTGCAAGGAGTGCAGAAGGAATCTGTATCCAGTTAGTGCTGCTTTGTGAGTAACTTGGGATTCAGGGCGTTATGTAAATCCTTATCTACAATTAATCTGCAGAGCAGATCACTAAGATCCTTTTGGATGAAAGGCACTGAATAGTTGCAAGCTGTTGTGACTTCTGCAAGTAGAACTGAATCCACCATGTCCATGTGGCTTTTTAATGATATATGAATTGTAGAATATAATATATTTACCTCTGTTCTACTATGATGGATATTTTTTGCAAGGCTGTAGAAGAAAACTAGGGAAGCTCAGGAACTAACTTTACTAGTTTTATCTGGCATTAGACAATAGATAGTATATGTGGTGGACAAATAATAAATTATTTTTTGACTCTGTAAACCATTTTTAGTATGTGTGTAGAAGAAAAAAGAAAAATCCTGGAAGACAGTCAAGAAAAGCGCAAAGACCTTCTGTGAAGGCTTTGCCTCATTCCCAACAGCGAGGTCAATGTGATATCCCAGAGTCTCTCCCGCATGGCTGCCCTGACAACTCCATCTCAAAAGCTGAAGATTTAATAAACTAATTTAATAGCCCATCAAGGCAAAATAAAGCATCATAAAGGTGACTCAGTCAGCCCTGAGCTAGGGGCTTTCAGCACAGCTGTCTCATCCAGATTCCCTTTGCACATTTCCTCAACTCTGAATTTTGAGCTCTGTCTGTTCTTTTCTCACTGAGATTTTTCCATTTCCATTCCTCTCCTTCCTCTGGAAAAAATAAAAGGCCTGCTATAATTCCAAGGTTTGTTCCAGTGAGCTTCCACTCCTGTTGGAAAGACCTATTCAGATGATGTTCCTTTCAGCTCACACATACAAGTGAGGAAGGCTAAAATTCGAAAGATAAAAATTTGAAGTTTAAATCCATTAAATATATCTATTGCAAAATTTTGCAGATATTTTAAATCATTTATGGGCATGCTGCAGCATCATGCTGGAAACTGTTCCAGTTTCAATTGTTGTGTGTTGTATCTTCCTGAACAGTCTGATATTTGAGATTTTTAAATCTTGAGGAGAAATCAATTTTCTTGTTGTGCGCATGAGATCAGAGATGGAGAGGGAGAAGAAAGGTAATTGGAAATCAGCTAAAGTAAGTTAATTGATCTTCTGTATGTGATAACAGATATTTGGGGGTTTTATCAAAAATTAGTTCTTTTTAAATCAAAAAACTTTCATATTGTGCAAGAAAGCCAAGAACGACAATCCAGGAGGACAGTTTCCCAGTTCTTTTTTAAACTTACCCATTAACAATTTAATAGTGCCAAAAGACACTAAGAGATAAACTTGAAATGGAAAATTCTTGGCAAAAGAATAGTGATTTATTATCTACTTCGTCTGTTTTTCTGAAAGGAGATTTTTGCCCTGAAAATGAGCAAGGGAGAAAAGCTAATCCTGTTCTTTTTCCTTCATTGTGGAAGAACAAAATGATTCATTGAACTAGGGTTCCAGCAGAACAGGAGTCGAGTGGTTATCAGCCTTGTAACTAGGATTATTTTGTAATCACCTAGAAAAACATTATCAGTCTCTGCCCTTTCAGGCAGACAGTGCCCAAATACTGTATAACAGAGGCCAGGGTAGATAGGCACAGTGAGGCTGAGTGGTCTCCAGAGGCTGAGCTTCTCCTGGCCTTCCGGACTGGACCTGGGTGGAGGGAGCTCTGCCTTGAAGCTGTTCGGAAAGGTCCTTAGGCTGTTGGTCTGTCGTCTGTAACAAGCTTTTAAGGCCTAAGTTAGGTAAAAAGTTGAATGTGTTTTGTTTCTCAATCTAGTTCTCATTTGACCTGTTAAACTGCGCTGAAGTTGTTAAAGTGTGTTCATAGCAGCGTTCAGAGATTTGCTTTTGTTAGATCAAACAAGTTCAACTAAGAACTGCAGTGATTAAGATCCCTTTTTCTAGTCTAGATACAACCTAAACGTTTTCAAAGCCAAATGTGAAAGGACTAAGTTAAGAAGGATGAAGCTGAGCGGTACGGCAGTAATTCAGGCAAAAGTACTGTTGTTCTTGCAACTGACTTCCTTAGAGCATGCCTCAAGTATATTAATAAGGGTGGAAAAAAAAAGCCAAACAACATATGTAAGAATTCTGCTCTTTACTTTTTTGAGTGGCTGATTATTTTATTAGGCCAGTCTTTCAAAGGAAAGGAAAAATAGAATTTGAATTCTTTCCTGCACAAGCTCCTTACAGGTGGTATTCCACATGCATATATATATAATATGTATTTTAATATATGCATCTAATCTTGGACTCGTTTTATGCTCTGAGAATACTGTATCAAATTTAAACCTGATTCCTCACATAAGCTGCCTCTTAGGCCATTATATTTCTCCCCTTCCTCCCTCCCTTTGCTTCACCACCTCTTAGCACTTTCCCCTCAATATTTTCCTGAAGGTTTATCCTGTATCATCTTGCCAAGCAATACTCTGCTGCAGTAACATGCTGGAGCATTAGTGTGATCTGCCTTTCATGCCTAAGTCACGCAGAAGCATACGCTGGCTGCAGAAGAGCTCAGGGAGGAGAAAAGCTGACAGATTTATGCCTTTTGCTTTACAGCCCTCTTCCAGGCCCCTTTTTTTCCTGTTTGTTTTCTCCCTCCTGTGGCAGCATTTAGTCATCTCCTCACCAGAGGAAGAGAAGGGGAATGGGGAAAAGTGAAAGGGAAGGAAAAGGAAGAGAGGGAAGGAGAAGACAGAGAAGGGGAGCAGAGGGCTGGGAAAGAAAGGGGAGAACAAAAGAAGAATGTTTCATGTTTTCCACAAAGATTTCTATCATTCTTCCCAGAACGTGTTATACAAGATGCAGCTCAATCACACTGAGCCCATAGTTGGTGTGGTCGTCTGAGCTTACAATGAATACCACTATAAGGGAAAGGAGAAAGCCAGGCTATTATCTCTCAGAGGTTTTTTGAAAAATATAAGGTCTGCAGGTAGAACGCCACTCCTCATAGACAAGTTGTATTCCTTTTATTTGACATTGACTTAAGACAAACTAGTAATAGACAAAAATTTGGAAGAACTGGAGCTAAGCTGTGAAGAATAGAGTAGGCATGAAATAGAATCAGAGCAGGGATTAATCCAGACATTCATCTTGTCTTTAAAAATGTCACCACTGCCAGATATGGGTGCTGTGTGCATTTGTTGTTGGTAGCAACTTCTGTCAATATTATTAGGTCATAGTCCTGCTATAACAGAGCCTGATACAGCTCTTCCTGATTTAAAGATTCCACTTAATATTTCAGTGTCTATGAGCTAAGAACTACATCTGAACATAATAAAAGTACAGGTACAGTTTGTGCTGGGATTCAGTTTCTAATCACCTCCCTTCAACTCTGCTTGCCACTCATGCCAGAATGCTCCTTACACTTATCATCTGTGATGGTTCATGCTTGCTTCAAATCTATATAAGTAAAACACAGTTCTTAGGGGAGACTAATACAACATTTTTAAAAAATTACCAAGAAATGCTCCCACTGATCTGAGATATAATTAACTGTGTTTGCATTGATACAAACATTGTCAAATTTAAATGAACATAAAGGGTGGCTCAAATAAATGATTTTTTTTTTAAGAGCATAGTCTGCTCTAATGGGATCTAATAACTCTTAATAGTCCCCCGTAAAAGTAATGGTGTACTTAAATCTCCACTTGGCAATAATCTGGGGCAGAAAAAAGTGCTTTTTAAAAATGAGAACAGCTCAAGGCTGAGTGTTCCCAGCCAGCAACGACAAGCTGAAACAATACAAGGAATCCAGATAATGAAGCACATATGTCTTTCCTGTACCCTGTGAACCAAAAGCTTCCTCGTTTACACAATCAAAAGGGGGTAAACAGTCCCCCATTAATCCCAGCACCTGAGGTGAGGGGGCGAGGATTGCCATAGTATCCCTGCTGAATAAGATTTAGAGAAGTATGCTCCCTTCTTGCTTGGATTTCTTTTCTCTTTTTCCTTCTCCTCTCTCTTTCTTTTTGGTATACTCATTTTCCATCCAAGGGACTTTAAGAAAACAGTTTAAAGCCAGCCCTGGAGGTTTGTATGAATTAAATAGGGCACATGGCAAAGAGGCCTAGCATGAAACACTGGTCTGGATTCGTAAGATGGTTCAAAGTGTGTGTGTGTGTGTATATATATGTATATATATGAAGTTGAAATAGCGGGGTGTATTGGGCACGGGCTGAAGCAGTCCTGGCTTCTCAGGAGAACTGAGGCTGCGGTACCCCTGATAACATCCCCGAGGCATCTGAAGTGCGTGAACCGTCTTGGCACCAACTGAAGGGAACCCCAGCTGAGCCCCCAGCCTTTCCCCTCCCTGCCGAGCAGGTTCAGCGGCGACTCCCCAGGCAGCTGCTTAGTCAGGGTTCTTCTAAACAAAGGAGCAGGCACAGGAGCAGGTCAGTCTGATTCCCAGGTGAGAACTCGCTGCCTGAAAAATGCATTTTTTTTCTGGATGGTGCCTGTTGACAGGCCAATGAGGCTCTGCTTGCTTGACAGAACCTTTACTAATACTTTTATTATAAAAACACATGATTATTCCTATCAAAATTATAGGAAAAATATTGCATTTTACACAGCTGGAGACTGGACCTGAGTGACAGCATACTGTATTAAGCAATTAGTGTAATATGTCTGAAAAACACATGCAACCTGTATTAGTAACTCTTTCAAATACTTTGTTTCAGCGGCTCCCTCTAGGTCAGCTAGACTGATGGTGATAGTTGCTGCGTGGCTCAGTATCTGTGGCCACTCTGCTAGTGTGCAGTTTATGAAGCATTCACCTAACGTGGAGATTGATAGTTCTGAAAAGACTGAGGAACATTTCTTTCCAGTTCTTTGCAGTCTTTTGTTTGGGGTATGTGCTAAATTCTACTCACAAGATGAGTGCCATTTCTCAAATAAAACTTGGATATTCTTTTGTTTTCATAGGAATTATTCACTGCAGAACACCTATGTGAATATCTGTGCTTAAGCAGGAAAGTAATATTGTAACAGCAGAAGCTCTGGTCGTTGAGAGTTGGCCGTTGACTTAACAAGGGTAAGGACACCGGAGGCCACTAATTAGCTAAAATGTTCTTCCTACATATTTTTGGTTTTGAAAAAGCAGTCAAGTGGAATTACTAAATGTGTAGCCTTGACTGCTAGAATCAGCTGCCTTCTTTCTGAAAGCATTTTATGAGAGAAGAGTTGAAGAGCACGAGAAATAACAGGCTTTGCTTTGAGAGTGTTAATTACCATTTCTCGTTTGTTGCCGTTCTCCTGCTAAATCAGCTTACATACATAAAATCATAAAATCCACAATTTAAAAAGTTGTTGCCATTAACTTTTGCTTTGTGGGGTTGCTAAATGGCAAAGGATAGAATTCTGAGAGAGCAGTTAAGAGTTTTTTTTTTAAAGAGAACTAATGCTCATTAGCAGAACAAGTGTTAAAATTGGAAGGATCAGGCAAGTGATTTGGTGCAAGTGGAGAGAATAGAGATTTTCCATTTGTATGAACTGGAAAAAGGAGGAGCCAGAGCACATTCTTAAAGTGATGTAAAGCTGGAATAAACCTTCTGAAACTACAGAAGGTAAGGTGAAGAATGAAAACCATAGCATGTGTCATCCCAACAGCTAGTTGAATATCTGTAAATCAGATATTCATTATTGCATATTTTTCTTTCTCTCATTTTTTCCTTTAAACTAAACAGTTTTCTTTATCTTCCATTATTATTATTGAGGATACAGTGCTGTTGCTGCTCGTTCAACCCCTTCTCGTGGCTTTCCTGTCGGCTGCTTTCCTGCTGTGTCGTTCTCGAGGCCTCTGCGCAGCCGTGGCTGTGCTGCTGACAAGCCCTGTGACTGGAGGGCTCTAGGGTATTTTATCTGTTCTTGTTCTCATTGCACTGATTCACATTGTAAAGTGCACTCTGGAACCATGTCAGAGAGGAAGAACAGCTCGTTGCACAATTGCTTTCTTTTTTCTGCCAGTGAAACTACATGCCACGAAATCTTACCACAGCTCGGTCTCCTCTACAAGGAGAGCAGCTATCAGCCCCCATGCAAATGCCATTTGTTTTTCTACACTTAAGAAACAGATACAATATAAAGCATCACTTCCAACTGTTTTGTAATTTCTTCTTAGTTTCCACCATTAGCTTCTACTTAGATCTCCAGGATGTGGTGGAGATAGTGAAGGGATTAAGCTGGAATTGTGAGGAAATTCTGTCCTTGTCACTGAAGCCTGTACTTCACAGATGTGCTGAATACAAATTTTAAAGCACTGAAAATTATTAGTATGTAACTTATGGCCTGCACCAAGTCTGTAACCTTGTTGTACTTATATAAAGCCGTTTCGTTTTGATTGCCTATTGAGTAAGTCTGATTATTCTTTAAGAGTCACTTTGGAATGGAGCCTGAAGGTACAATATAAAATAATTGAATTGAGTGTAAAGTTCCAGCTGGTAACCTTGTCAGTAATTTGAACAAAGATCTTGTATCTGTAATTTTGAGAGCTGCGGATGCAGCTTCCACTAATATTGGTGGAATTTAGCTCCTCTTTTATCCCTCTACCACTGTAACTTCTGTTTGCACTGACAAGCAGATTTTAATTGAATTAACATAACAGTTGATTGCAGCATACTAGAATTATAACTGTATGGTTGGCTCGGATTTATTTCATGCTATATCACAGTATGAACTTGAGGAATGATTTTCAGGAGACTAATTATCACATTAAAGTGAACTATGCCATAATTACAAGTGGGACACAGGGTCTTTTTTATCTTTTCTAAATTATTTGTTGCATTTTTTGAGCCACATTTTTTGAATTGTTTTGAAACCTAGGAGAGTCCTAGTGCTGTGGCAAGATATTCCTTTAAGAACCAATGAAAAACAAGTAAAGGTCATGGAGCATAAAACCCTGATCGTCATAGACCCTCAGTAAGTCTTAGAGGATGGACTTGAGCGTGTGGGTTATTTTGGTTTCAGTAGCTGCTCTCCTTAGCCTAGTTCCTGTCTGCTCTGCAGTGAAGGTGCAACTCGTGGCAGATATGGGGCACTGAATTGACCGTGAGACACTTGAATGTTTTTTTCCCTGCTAACTTAAGCCAGGGGGTTTTCAACAACTAGTGACACTAGCAGTCCAGACTCCTCACAATATTCTCCTACTTTACTAGTGGTGGTCTAAATCTGGACAAATTTGTTTCCAAGGGCTCAGGAGGGATTCGAAGAGCTGCTTCTGTTTATTATGGCAGACGATTTATTTGAAAATGAGAATGCAGACTAAATCACCTCGATGTATAGGCTGATGGGTGCTGGATACCCAACCACAGGAAAGGCCCACTCTCTGTCTCAGATCTGGATGGTTATCCTGTAAACTGGAGCCATGTTCATTTATAACTGATGATTCTTCTTTCCATGCGATTTGTTTCTCCTTTTTTCAGAGTAAGGACCCCAGAGTGAAACTTTTGAATAGTCAGAAATAAGTTTATTAAATTAGAACATACTTTTTAATTGCAGAGGCAGCTTCATCGGGTGAAAAGATCCAAACATGGAAATCAACCTTTTGCAAGTATCAGGATACATAGCACGTTTCCATGGCATTTTGGATACCTTCATATTTACTAAGCTTTTCAGCTCTATGTGTTGCTAAGATGCAAGGCTGAGACACAAAACAATAGGCTGTCCTAGTCTTGAGACAATGAAGTCAAAGTGCAAAGCTGGAAGGATGTACTTTTCCACAAATGGCATGTGTTTACTTGGAAAGATTACTTTTTTTTTAGCTTTCTGTTAAAATGGGAGACTGGTTATTAGCAAAACCTACTTCACTAATGGCTTTAATAACTGGTAAATTTGTCAACCTGGAACATGCTAAAAACAAATTGCACACACACACACATACACACACAAAATTTTACTTACTAATGCGTTTCTATTTTGTGTACTCCTTGGCCATCTGCCACGAGCTATAGCTAGTGACGCCAACACCTTGATTTACTGTCTCTGAGCAGCTATGTCTCATTTCATGAAACACTTTAAGGAAATGGTGCCAACCATTCCATGATGCTGTTATACCTCCCTCCTCCTTTGATAGCTCCCTTCTCATGTCCCAGCTGGTATTCCTTGGAGCTTTGCCTTTGGTAAACTGCCATATATTCTTTGCAAATATGCCACAGCTATTCACTTTTCCTTCTACAAATGACTCGCATTAGCTTCTATTGTTGTTGCATGTCAGTGAGAATATAGTTCCTTCAACTCGCTAGCTGCTATTATTTGTCTCTAGTTATTTTCCATTAAGATGCATTTCCTCCCAAATGTTATGAAAATATATTTTTTCCTTTACTTAGAGTTTGTAACGCTTTTCCCATAGATAAATATCTCCCACAGGAATGACTGGAAAGAATGTGAAAGTTGTTGTTCTTTTCCATCTACAGTGTGTTTTTTCCCCCCTTAAATGTATGTATGTGCCCTTTCCCCCCCTCTTTATGGGTGTATGTGGAAAGTAACTGTTTAGGAGGAAGAAAAGGAATGCCTGCTGATTTGTATATATGTGTTTGCAGAAGGACAGAATAATTTTGGACATGTTTTACAACAGTGCATTGTAGAGGAAGACTTCTGCGCAAAGGGGTTGAGTGCACACTAAAACAGATAGAAATTACTAAGTAAAGGATTTTGCACCAATTTCTTGGGATTCACAAATCTATTGCCTTTATTGTTTGAGAAGTGTTTTAAGAATTTTTATACTTAAGTATGAATTGCAGTATTTCACCTGCGGTATTTGCACCGAACTTCAAAATTTTATGAAGGAATCCAGGCAGTTCTACTGTTGAGATTCAGCAGGCACAAATGGGGAGGGAGTTGGGACTACTTTTCATGTAATCATAATTGTGCTCTAATTATAACATGGAATGGAAACTACTGCCCAATTATAAGACAATGTGTCACTGTCACAGGCTGTGCTTGGGAGGTTTATGTACTTAAAAGTACTGTAGCATTCTCAAGTGTTTACTCGTTTGTCTCGACATCTTCTAGCAGTAATGCAACTAAGAGTAAAGTTATTAATATACTCCCTGTTTCTTTGCAGAAGTTACAGAATCCTGTATGAAAGCAGTTTTTGGAGCAGTTTGATTTTCCTCTTGCAATCTTGACCACTCTGAGTTTGACAGCTGAGGACAGGAGAAGAGGTAGCTTTTTTTCATCTACTTTTCTTAGAAATGTTTTATTATCAGATGTACCTACTATATTACTCAATTTTATTTCTCTCTGAGTTTTAGTATGATGATGTTTGTTACTCCACAGTAACAGATTATTCACTCATGCCAGTGTTACTTTGTTGGTAGGCAGAATAAGTGAGAGAAAATTTTGCCCAGTAAATCTATTTGTTTTCTTCCCTTTTACCATTAATGAAAAAAGACATTATACATTTTCCAGTGTTACCATTTTATTTTCAATTAATTATCCTGAGATGTTCCTTATTGCATGCAGAGGACTTTGCATTATAGGCAAATACACTTGTAAAGCAAGCTAGACTGGGTAGCAGCCACTGTGAAAATCTTTGCTCAGCCTTGCTGGTTTAAATGTGCTGTAAAACTATCTGTCAGCTCATAGGAGTGAACTTATTTGCCATTAAGCGTTTGATAATAAAGTAGATGATGAAAAACTGTCCCAAAGCAAAACATTGGGATTTAGGTTGTTTTAGCCTGACCTGAAAGAAAGAAACACTTTTGTCCATCATTTGAAATACATCCCACTGGTAAAATCATGTTCTATCCGTTAATTCATATTTATTTACATGAAATTCCAAGCCTTGGAATGCAGAAAATGAGTGAGGATAAAGGGATAGTACATAGCAGCACTGCTTCCTCACATCATTTCATGCACTTTCTAGTAGCTAACCACCTGACAAGTAAAACCTTACCCCACTGAGCCTGCAGCATGCCCAACAGAGCAACTAAGACCTTTTCCTTTGGGCTTTGAAGAGGATGAATCATTCTAAGGAATATTCACCCCCAGAGTACCCATGTCTGTAGCTACAATGTATAAAGAAACCAGATCTCTCAAGCAAACGGTTATGAAGTTGTTTTGTGTACTATTGGTCAAAACCAAGTTGTTAAACTCCACATTTAAATCAATAGGCTGTCAGCATAGATCTTGGCATGCAGGGAGCCAGTTAATAAGCAGGCTGCCACATTCTATACCAGCTTCAGTTCACAGATAGATTTAAGGTGCAGCCCCAAGCACAGCACACTGCAATATGCCTTGCTGTCAAAGTAAAACTGGGGAGTGTTGACTTATTCAGCAGTTTCACACGAGGACAGGCTTGACAGGTGGCACCAGAATGTGAGGTCTGTTTCAGATTCTTTCATTAATTTTTTTGCAAACTTCAGTGACTTTTGAAAGGAACCATATTGACAACACTGGAGACTGCACTCCTCTATTTATCTGTAAAATCTAGAATGGGAAAGTGAAGTGCAAACTTACCTACTTGCTAATTATCCTGCTTGCAAATCATTAGCTCTGCTCTATGATGTTTTGTGGGAGTGGGAAGGCAATTGGTATGGTAGCTCTGTAATACCATAGGCTACAAAACTGGATTAAAACATTAATGGAAACCAAACTAGCTGCAGAAATCACAGGAGAAGGCTGCTTCTTAGGCTGTTACATACCAGAGCTCACAGAGATCGACCACATCAGTTAAACTCCTGTGAACTTAAAGGAATTTGGAAACAAACCTTAAAATGGATTACCAGAAAATGCAGAGGAAGCTTAAAAAGGGAAAGTTACAAGGGCAACACTTGAAATTCAAGTTATTTTCTCTGGTTGGATGTTTCTTAGAGGTATCGGAACTGCTCCTTCATTAAAATAAAGGAGACTCTGGTGCTAATATCTAGCATGTTCATTAGAGCTATTTGCCTACTATATAGCTCCTCTTTGTCCTAATTAATTCTTTTTCTTATTTTATTTTTAAAGGCATATGCATGGTTTCATAGTTATTTATTTTGGATGTTGTCCAGGAATTGTTAGTAGCTTGCCATATTTTGGCATTTTTTGTAAAATGAGGACCTTGGTACACTACTAAATGAATGACTGACTGTATCTCAAAAGCCACCATTGAAATTACTGATAATTTGCACTTCAACATATATTCCCAGTAGAGGCCAAGGAGCAAACAGTTTTAGAGATGGAATGACCATCTGCCTCTTCTTGGTGGCTACTCATGGCTGACTGAGCAGTGTCAGGAAAGCTTGTCTGCTTTACTGCTCCTAGGGGCAACTCAAGAATTTCTGTTCTGCCCATCTGCTACCCGATCCTGACATTAGGTTCTTTTTTGTTTTAAGTTACCTGTTTTACCTTTTTCTTTCCTCATTTCCCTGTGATAAAGCATTCTTTTCTTCTGACACTTGGATTTCCTTAAGTAGCACCTTAGACCATAACAACAAGTGCACGACTTGTCCTCTCTGTTTTGCTTCCACAGTATCCTGCTAGTTTCCTGATGCAGTGCAAGCTAAGTCGTTAGCATCTCTCAGTACCCGGGAACTTGGTATCTTCCTTTCCTGCACTTTTCTGATATTAATGCTTTGGCACATAAAAAAATGCCAGCAGATGTCATCAAGTGTAAAGAGACAGGTGGTGTCAATGCGTCAGAGGAGGGACTTCCTCCAGAAAGATGGCACTTACTGAGTTATGTAGGCTGCCCATGCAAATCCGCAAGCATGTGACATCCATCTCCTTGTGAGATAGTCCCCATGTCCTTGTGAGCAGGCACAATGCCATTTGGAGCCTATGAATAGAAGCCTATTGTAGGTACTTTATAAAGCACATCTTATATGATAGATTTGTAAGCGAGGCTTTGTGCTGCAATTGTCTAACTCAGAGCTCTGCCCAACACAAGCGACTGGGTAAAAATCTGAGATTTAGGTGACAGTTTAGTTTTGACTTTGTCACTGTTCTATGCCTTTGGTAAAGTTATTGCATCTTCAGGCTGTCATGTGCAAAAAAAAGTGTTTTGTGATATTGGCCAGACTTCATAAAGCCTTTAACTTTTTCGTTATGCAGTTGTAGAGAGAGTGTATTGTGTCAGAGCTATCAAATGAGAGCACTACATCCAGAAAGACTCTCTCAAAACACCTTATGCACACAAGTTTACTTTCTTCCCAGAGTCTTTTTCACTCTTGCTTTTGTGACAGAGGTTCTCTATATCCCTTTCCATATTTCCCATTACTTACTCCCATTAGAACTGGAAAAATGAGACTGTTTCCATAGTCTGCCTTATATTTCTGTCATACGGTGACTAGATCAACTATTAGTCCAGGCTCTTTCTTTTTCACATCAAGATCTTTAGATAACAGGCTTAATTCTCTAATATGGGTAGACAGCTTAATGAAACATCTAAACTCTAGACAATCAACAAACTTTTTTTGTCTGTTTTTGGTTTGTGCCACTACTAACATTTAATATAACTCGTCGTTATGTCATAGTTTCTGTATATAAGTTCAGGGTTCTGGAATACAGAATGAATTATTTATACTCCCTCCCTGATTGAATGCTGAAATACAGGTCTATATACTCTATTTGGATGATGCCAATCTGCTTGTTCACCATCTTTTCCACCTAGTCTCTCCTGAGTGATAGGAGCAAACTCTTTGCATTTTCCTTGAAGCTGAGGGCTTTGCAGAAAGTATAATTATAGGCAGGACTTGCCTGCTGTAACTTTGCAGAGATGTGGAGTACGCTTCGCGCCCAGATCCTCTCCATTCTTTTTCCACAGATGCTCTAATCTGTTGCTAAGGCAGTGGCTGTGCTGTAACATAGTGTTCCCTCTCTCTCATTGTGTTTATGAGCAGGTGAAACCGAAATTGCTTGTTTTCCATACAAATAGGTATAGAACAAATGTACTAAAGGAAATGGGGGTGGGTGGAGAAGATCCACAGCAGCATTAATGAGAAAATAAAAGATGCGAGAACATTCCAAAGTTGAATAGAAATATATCAATAAAGCTAGTCATTGACAACCTTCTCTGTGTGAGGCAGTGCAATTCATAGAGCTCTGGACTAAAAATCAGGAAACAAGAATTTTATGCTTAGTTCTTCTGTTGGCCTGCCGAAAGGTTTTAGTCTGGTATTTTCTGATTGCTGTATCACTTTTTCCATCATTAGAGAGGGCTGCTTATTCTTAGTAAAGACGTATGAAAGCTGATGAAGACAAACACTGGTTGACGTCTAGATTTTACTGCCACAAGCAGCAGGAACCTGGTGAAGTACTAAGAGGTTAAAGATCAGTTCAAAAGGCCCCCAGTGATTGAAAAAAGACAGATATACACCAAAGGAAAAGGGATTTGGTGGGGAGGCTGTTTTATTCATGTTTTGCATGATTTTACAAGACTAAGGGAGTGGAATTGGAACCCTCAAGTCCTTTTAAATTACTGCTCTGTATCTGCAGACATTTTTACCTTGACATTAATGTATAACCATTCACAGAGCTGGCATTAGCACAGCACGTTTTGCGATGTATCAGACACATTGCATTGCAGAGGAAAACAAAGGCAGATGAAGTGAGAAGTGGGAGTCATGATTCATTTAAAAAGAAATAGCACACATGGAGCCCACGATAGAAGGAATGACAGCATCACCATTGAGCGCGAGTTCAGCCCATCGGGGAAGAGTGCAGCCCAGGAAGGGGCAGGGAGAGCATGTACTTCATAAAGCTAAGGCACCTCCTTTCATGAACCAGGCTCAGAGCTTGAAAATAGAATTTCTGTGAGATACTCAGGTCATTTCTACCAACACCCATCACATATGTGCACATAGGGAGCTGTCATGCTCTGCTGCCAGGCACATAGTGCTAGAGCTGCCCAGGCAGTGCTCCCAGGAGCTGGAGAGAATCCTCTTTGTTAATATTTCATACCCCTTTGCATATTCTCTGAAGGGCTGAATTTTTTCACTCATGTGAGTTTTAAATTGGTATGACTTTAGTGGAGGTGCTCCTGATTTGTACTGTTGAAACTGTCATCTCATATGGAAGGGACATAAACTGCCTTTTTTTCATATACAGATGCCTTCTTCTGGATGCTGAGTTACTCAAAGCTTGCAGATAGCTGTGAGGAATTGCTTTTCCTTCATGAGCAGGGGATTTATGCAGTTTATATACATACTTAAAGGTGTACTGTCACATAAAATTACTTTCTGATTTCGGAGGTTAAGTGTTGGGTTTTCTTTTGAAGTGAAAGAAAAAAAGCAAGTTTGATTACTAAAATGATCCAGTTTGCTTGACATACTGTAGAAGCAAATAGAGAGGGGGAAAAAAATCAAATCACTCAAGGCAAAAAGAAAAAAAACCTGCCAAGACAACATTTTTAACACTTACACCAGACAAACTGTTGGATTTCAAATTGGCAAACAGTCTGTTATGACAATCCTTTGATAGAGCATCTCGTACAGAGACAACTATCAGGGAAACTCAGCTCTAAGCAAGTAGGGCTTCTAATCAAGATGATGATGGTGCCACTCAAATGTAGATCAAAAAGGATTCACAGAAAAAGAGGCTTGATTCCACAATCAGGCTTGTGTGGGTAGAGCCAATTGCAGAGTAGAATCTTAAAGACAGGAGAGATTTCCCAGCTTTCCCAACAACCCTGAATAGTGCTGGATATGGAATCAGAAATACCCTTCTCTTCTCGCTGCTGTGGTTTTGCACTGTGCCACCTCCGGGTTTCTCAACAACGGAGGCAATCGAGTAGTTTTAAGCAACCCTTGTTTTCTACCAGAATGATCCAATTTGCATTCTGCAATCCAGACAGTTTAGTTAGGTAGGCTTCAAAAGCTGCTCAGCTTAAAGCAGCTCAAGTAATCAGTATCACAGAGTTGCTGAGGGCTGCTGGTTCTTTCTGGTCCTACCTCTACATGCCCTTGCTTGCCTGAGCCTGCGTAGAGTGGATTCTGTTCTCAGGAGTTAAAGGAGGAATCCTGCAACCTGCTTCTTYTAAGCTTTGCCTAAAATGCTTGCCCATATTTCAGGATTCAGGGTGTGTTTGTTTTTTTGTTTTGGTTTGATTTTGTTATTGTTTACTGTGGCAGGCATATATTATTAATGATTATTATTAATAAAAGCACAAGTTTGGACTTTAAAGCCTTAAGAAGTGTAATTATGACTTGTAGGCTGAGGTTCTCAGGTGGCATTCAAATATTTGCATCTTCAACAGAAATACTACACAATATGAAATTGCTAACAAGATGTTAAGCCCTAGCAATCACTAGGCTTTTAACCAGGTGATCTCCCATCTGGCCCATACCTGTGGCCATTCTTTGTACAGGAACCAGCATGTGTAAGAGGGGCAGAAGCAGGAAAACAGAAGGAGACCTAGGTACATACTACAACCAGAATTGGTGCATGGTCAGTATGCTCTACTGGCCAGGGAGAAACTTGCCCAGATTTTACACAATTCAACCACTTCAGTTCCCCAGAATTGAAACAAGAGTGATAGAATTGCTTTAGATCACAAAAATGTTCAAAGCCTTTCTTTGAAGCACTTTGAGATCTAATCAGAAGTGCTACAAATTGTTGTTAATTATGGCTAATTTGTTCCTTTACTGACTGTACATAATTCTTAGCATGAGATTCTTTGATACAATGGGTAATGAGGACCAAATAGGTAGCTGATATGGTTTTCTATGATTGTGGATATGGAATTCATTTACCATGTATTTTCAGCAAAGTACATACAATTAACTTTAACTGCCAAGATATTCTGCTAGACATATTGGAACAAAAGCTTTAATTAGTGCTTATAATCATATGTCCTTAATGAATGACAGGTGCTCTTGTTTGTGTGCCATTCCCCTGCAAGGCCTCCTTTTTCACTCAGGTAGGTTCAAAAGTGGGTACTATTGATGGAATCAAACAAGTAGTTTAAGGAAAAAGAACTTTCCAAATTCTTATTGGGTTCTGCACTTCAAACTTTTTTTTGTTGCTTGAACAGCAGCAAGGCTGCTTAAACTTTAAATCATTTAAATGGATATGTTACACCTACAGCTGAATGAATAATTCAGTTCCTAGTCACTGTCTGACTTTGATAGGAGGAAAAGAGGAGGGTCCCCAAGGGTCTGATTATGTGAATCTCGGTTCAGCTGAGGGGGGAGGAGAGGCTAATTAATTACACATTGACAGTGGGGAATACTTTAAAAAAATCCACTTAAGTACTGTTTTTGTTAGGTATTGCTGATCACAGCTGAAAGCATAGTACCAAGGCAACCATACTCTTGAAAACTTAACCCTTTGAAGGCTTTTAACAACATCTTGAAATTAAAAAATAAGTCCGAAAAAACCCAAGCACCTGCATTATGTTTCATTAGATACATGCTTGGGATAAAGAATGATTCATCACCTGCTGACGTCAGACTCATTACCGATGCAATTACAATGTCAATTCTTTTTCTCTGTATTATTTTCAGAGATTTTCTTTCTGAAAGCAGTGCTGAGCTGGCTGCATCTCCTGGAGAGTTGAAGCAACATGGTAGTATTACCATTGACACCAGGGATGCAAATTATTTTTCTCTTGGCACCAGCAGGATTTGTGCTGCCAAGAGAACTATCTCTAGATTAAGCTTTTTTTAAATACTATAAACTATTTTAGTAGCAGCAAATTATTGTTGCTTGGTGATACGTGCTCTCTGGCTATTTTTAATGCCCCTGGGATAGAACTGCAATATGCTTTGCAGTGTACATGTATGGTCATTTTCTGAAGGAAYTGAGCCCTCTTTTGAAGTGAGACCATTTCCATTCTCTGCAGAATAAACAAGAACTGCAATTGGGAATGATTTTCTGAAATCGCTCTGGAATTATCTCTAATAAAAAAACCTACCAATTCACAAGCAATTTTTTTAATGACTGCTTTTGTCTTTTATTCCCATGTGGGTTTATTATTCTTTGTCATTTTCTTTTCTAAAAATTGAGCAGACTTTGATCCTCTGTTGCCCAGCACCTTTAGCGAAGCAACGTGCTTTCTAAAAAATTGCATCCCTTCATTCTGGAGTTGATTCTGACTTGATGTGTGTTTGAGGAGATGGTGATTATTGATCTTTTGATATTTGACTGCATGTACAGTACCAGGCACGGTAGTGTCAGCTGAGACTTTAGAATATGCTGTAACATAAAAGTTTATAGCAGTGTTCAAAGTAATTTAGTTCTGGTTTAAAATGTGGCTGGCAGGAGAGTTGGGTAATTACCTCCTCTTTAATATAGGTAGGGGAAGGGTTCTCCCTCACAGCTATGACTGTCAGAGCCTGTTAGTTGAGCACTCCTGGCCATGATCCTGCCTCTCGGTGGCACAGCTTCCCAATGAGGTCACCTGCAGTTGGAAGTACAGCTGTTCCCTTGCCTTCATTTCTAATTCATAGGATTGTTGGTTTTTTCTTTTTATCTACTCTTTATTCTGCAAGCCCTTTTTGGGCACACGGATGCCTCGAGCCAGCTTTGTGTGCCAGGGAATTATGGGGCCAGAGCTTCTGCAAATCTGCATCCCAGCCAAAGCCTTTGAAAGATGCTTATTTTGAATGCCATGCATTTGGCTCTCACTCCCTTCCCTCCCTCCCTCTCCCCCCTCCCTGTCCTCCTTTTCTTCCCTTCGTCTTTCTTCCTCCCGCTTTTCTCCTTTTCTCCTCTTTTTCCCTCTTTTTCTTCCTTTCCCTTCTTTCCCCTTCCCTCTTCTTCCCTCTTCCTCTCTCTATTCCCCTCTCTCTCTGTCACTCTTCCCCTCCTTCCTCCCACCCTTCTCCTCTTTCCTGCCCCTGCAGTAAGGTTGTTCAAGGCAGGCTGTTTGCAGACTGACGTCTGCCTGTACAACTGCACGTAGCCTGTGAATTCCCACCTGAACGTCCCAGTGCTCGGGATGGACGATCTGACATTCAGCTCCTCCATCACACCCAGTGTTTTCTGTCCTGTTGCTCCAGTACTGAGCTTTACATCCTCGCCCCTCATTTTTTTTTTCCGCACTGCCTCTCATTTTTAAATATTAAAACTCTCTGGGTTTCCCTAGTAAATCAGAGTGTGTTTAAAGTGCTGGTTACTTGTAGCTGGAGGCTGTTTTCTCCCTTTAATGGACTGTAAGCATTTTTTCTAAAACTGTCTCTTCTTTCCCTCGTTCCTCCTGCCCCCAACCCAGCCTCAGCAAGCTCAGATGCACATAATGACATCCAATCTGTTCAGGAAAGAAAAAAAAAAAAGCAGGAGGAGGAGAATATTTCCCTTTGATTTATACAGAAGCTGAGTTGGCAGAGAACCCAGCTCTGGGGTGGGTGGAAGGGGAAGCAAAAAGCAAATTTGCGATGCATGGGCATACTCTCCCCTGGGGTGGTGCCAGTCAGCACAGCAGCCAAGGCCAACAGAGAAGCTTTGCAGGTTTCATCTGTGTGCCCAAGGCACCCTCCTTCCCAGCGTATTACTATCTCCATGCAAACACACACCCACAGTCTGGGGTTAATTTAATTTAAAAATGACATTAGAGATAACACAGGCCAGCTCATTAGCACTAGACAAAACACATGGATCCCTCTGTAAAGACAGCAAGATTATGACTGAGGAAGAGTGGGGGTCAGCATCTGAATGTTTCTTCCAGCCAGCAGTGAGATTTTGAACTGAGGTCCATTCTCAGAGCTGGTGCAAGAACCTGGTTAGGTTGTGACTTCACATGTGCCCAGAGATGGTCTCCAGGGAAGGAATTGCAGGGGGCGAGGTGCGAAGCAAAGTCATTTGTGACTGAGTGCAGAGAGGTGATGCCAGAAGAGTCTCGCTGGCTGGGGCTTTCTTTGGCTGGGGCCCATCCACAGACTCGATGCCAAGCGGAAGTCAGGGCTGTCAGCTCGAGACGGGCTCATCTGTCCACAGTTGCTGTCAAGTGTCCAGGTTAAGGACTTTGTGCTGAACTGAATCAGCGGTGGCTGATCTGGCACAGGAATGTAGCTCCTTTCGTATGCAAATCCTGCTGCTGGACTTGCGAGTGCCTCTGCTGCAAAGAACCTAGGCAATTCCTCTGCATTTCAATAATTAAATTCAGAACCCATGTAAAAACAGGTGAGCAGTCTTATTCTATTAAATGGTCACCAAGGCAGGCAGAGGTGAAAAGGTTTTCCTAGAACATAAATAGAAGTTGGACCTCCCATCACGTGGTGGTGCTTAGAAATACCTATTCAATACCTATTCATGGTGGTTTTAAAGGCATTTGAAGAGCTCTGGGTAAGACTCCAAGATTTTGGTGGCTTTAAAGGCAAACGCAGCCAAGAGGCTGTTGTGTACTTAATTCTGTATTTATTTGTCTCTTTTCTCTGTAAGTTTTCTTGGTTCAGGGTGGTTGGGGTTATCAACCTGTCCCACTTTTGAGAGAAGAGCAACTTTCAAGCCCAGTACTTAGTCACAGTTGTTCAGTCTCTGAATACCTTCATTCATGGTTATGCCACAGTGGGTTGGCTTTTGTCCTGGGGCTGGGGACATTTTATTTGTCATCTGCAAAGTCCTGTGGGGACTCAAGACAGTCATAGCCAAATGGCCTGTGGCCAGAATTGCTAGAAAACCAAATCATTGAGACAGTTCCCTTTTATTTATTCCTCATAACAGATATCTGGTCTCAACACCCATCTGGATGACAATTAAAACCTCAGTCCTAAACTCCCTCCCTTCTCTCTCACAGCCCCTTGTCTTGAATAAGATTTCAGGCTTCAACTAACCCATTCAATTAGAGAGTGAGAATAAATTAGCTTGCAGTTTTCTGCCCAGGTTTGTGTGTACGTGTATCTATAAATAAACAGATTAATATTCTGGTAATTGAATTGCTACCCTCTCTTTCTCTGCTTTAGGAGCATCTTGTCTCCCTCCAGCAGAACAGTGAGCCAGAATGAAATGCCTGCTTCTTGGTAAGTGCTGTCAGCACAGCAGCTGGGGAGAAGAATATCTGAGGGAAACGCACAAATGTACTGGCATTTATTTATTTCCTGGGGATATTTATACAGGACAGATCTCAGAGCACAAGTGTACTCTATCTTCTGTCAACTAAGAAAGGGAAATGATAATGTGACACAAGCTGTACTGTGCAGTCTTTGCTTGCAGAGCCCCCACTCTGCTCTGGCTGGACCCCAGGGCTCTGAAGACTGCTGGGGTTGAATCATCATGTCTCACTGCTGCTCGTGGGAGGCAAATCATCCTGAGAGCTTCATACTAGGCAGCAAGAGAGCTGGGATCACTGATCTGATTCTTCTGCTACTTTTTAAGTCCATGACTGTTCAGGGCCATTTGATTCATTGATTGTTTTTTCTGTAATTGAGAAAAGGTTAATAAGCAGTTTACCACAAACTACTATCTCTCTCTCTCTCTGAAATACCTATATATGTGTGTATATATACATATACATATTCATTTTCTCTATATATGTTCATTTTATTATGGTTCTAGAATGTTTTATTTGTTGGGCCTAAACCAGGATCCTGCAGTTATTGCCACATAATATTCATATGATGTAGTAAATAGGGTCTGGATGTGAACTGACTCTTCTGCAAAGTAAGTTTACAGGTGATGAGGTTTTGCATGAAATAACAGCTCAGTGTGTCTAGGTCTGCTGCTGTGCTATAGTTCCACTGTGCGTGGCTCGCTCGTCTGAGGAAGAGGGAGTGTGTTAGGATCACTCCAACATCCTTGCCAGCCTCCTTCCCCTGCTAGGATTATCAAACTTGCCAGTGTTAATCCAGGATTAAATTTTTWAAAAAAAAAATTGTTTAATTGGTTATATGCAAATGTCTGTGCAGGAATGCTGGGAACCTTGTTGGGTTGCACTCCCTGTCCTAGGTAGACTCGTGGCCCTGCACTCATGGGGTGAAGGCCAGCACTTACTGTGCAACATCTCTGAAGGAAACTAGCACGTGTGTCTGCCATCCTGTCTCGGTCTCATTTCACACAGAAACCAGGCCTGATCTAGTTCCAGAGATCTCCTGATGGCTGCTGTCCAGAACCCTGACTACTGAATTTCCGGTGTGCACGCACCTGGGGCCGTGAACTCAGCATCTGTGCACTGTGAGGAAGAGGGAGGAAGAGAAAGAGTTGAGTTAGTGGTCATGCAAGAGGCTGCTTTGCTTCCTAGCATGCTGTCTCCATCAGAAGTGATGTGCTAAGTGATTAACAGCTCCTTTCCACAGCAAGTAACATCAGGCAGGGGAGATCTTACTTCCTGTTTGCAGGGCGAAGGCTATAGGAGGAATTAGGAAACACAAAGATGAGAGTAATCTGGCCTTGTTCCATCAGCACACACTGTTTTATTAATAGGAGTTGCACGTGTTGCTGAGCAATGGAGGCAGCCAAAGCCTGCAGCAAGCTGCAGTGGCAGCAAGCCGGGACTGTCTTCTTACTGCTCTTAGTGCCACCAGCATATGGGTAACTTGATGTCCTTGTGTGGGGATGCACTGGAAGTGAAAAAAATGGACAACAGTGAAGATCCAAGCAGGGGAACCAGAACCAAAGATATTAACTGACTGTGGGAAAAATATCCAGTATACGAGACATTTTGAAGCAAGCATATCCTCTTTGCAGAACACCACAAATCATGGACTCCACGTTTCTTCAGTAGSTGCTTTCAAGGAGTAACACTCCTTGCCCATGTCAGGGGCTTTCTCAGTTCTCACCACTAAACTATCCAACTGTCTCACAGGATGTAATCAATTTATGTACTCCTCATCCTTGTTAAGCAGGAGAGAATTATTCTCCCTGCATTTCAGATCGATAAGAATCTGACACTCAGGAAAGCTAAATCAGTCGGCAGAACTCTGCCAACTGTGTGGAAAATCTGTGTTGACAAAGGAGGGTGAACACAGTTCTCCCAGCTGCTGTATTAGCTGTAATCATTGCACCGGCCTGCACTAAGCTCTGTTAAGCAGCTCTGATATTTCAGCAGTGGAAGTGCCAGAATCTAAATTTTTATACAATCTTTTTAGGTATTTTATGTTTTTTGAATTTTTTCAATACTATAATATGGSAATAGTTCATCATTTACAGCAAATATGGAACTTATACATATTTATTTTTGTTTCAGCTAGGTTGCCTTCTTGGTCACAAAATGAGATCTGTTTACACCAGTGATTGTTTTCTTCTGATAGGCTTTATTCTTCTACCTTTATGTAGGTATGCAGGCAGCCAATCAGTTTGTGCAGTAAAGCAGTAGCATCTTTGCTCATTTTCATTCTTTTTTTTCTCATATTTGCTTTTCCAGAAAGGTTGCAAAAACTAGGACTGCTACTCATAGTCCTAATTTAGGTTAGTTCTGTGCAATTTCTGTATACAGACAAATTCAAAGGATAGAAAAATTTTCAGTAGCAATAAAGGCAGTTATATGGGTGAGGTGCATCAAACTCGACCTAAACCTACATCTACTTTAGTCAGGCAGGCAGTTACTTTCTAGTCCTGCAACAAGGCAGGATGACTGTATCCAACAGAGCAAGCTGGGAACATTTGATTCACTAGCACAGATTCCTCTGTCCATCATTGCCTATTTGATTTAAAAATATATACACACCAAGAGGCTTGATATGTCTCTTGTGCCCCATTTAACATCTGCTGAGCATCCCAAAGCAGCCTGCAAGTGTAAAACAAGTCACTGGAGGATGGATTTGATAGAAAGAAGAAACAAAGCAATTGATGCCCTCCAGCTTCAAAAGTCTGCAAACTGATTCTTGCTGACTACAGGCAACAAAGCAATTTATGGCAACATGGTTAAAAGTTCCTTTTATTTTAAAGCTTCTAAACCCTTTCTAGCACTTAAAGGCACTTTTCAGAAGGCAAAACCAGTGAGCTTGCTGGGTTCCTAAGGTCTCAGCCCCAGGAAGTTTTTAACAGGAGTCAAAAAGATGTTAAACAGTGGGGAGGAATCAGGAAGACGTAAAACAGAAATGAAAGTTTAGCAGGAGGACATGAGGCACTCAGTAAAGAATATGTAGTTCTTTCATGGCTTCTGGATTTCATTTCTGTGAYGTTCCCTCTTGGCCACAGACCTTCAGGATGGCTCCTTCTGTGCATGTGGGCCCCTGTGTCCAAGGAATGAAGTGCACACTGTGTGTGGAAGCTGGGGGGGTTGGAAGCAGGTGTTTGGAAAGTGGTAGTCAGATTATTTTATTTTAAGGCTCTGTTGCAGCAAAAGGCAGGAAAACAGACAGGGGGGAGAGCATGAGTGGTTCATTGGCATCGTTTGTCTGCCACAGCAGGTTCAGCACTTAAATTTGAGTGACTTCTCTCTCCAGATGGTTGGTGGGAGCTGACTACCCAGATCTTTGCATAGCATGCTCCATAATGAAAACGTATGGCATCACTTGCTATCCTTTAAAAGCTTTTCTTCTTCAACCCAAGTATAACTCACTGCATTATGGATCCTTTCTTTGCCTGCTGAAATACATACATATATATATATATATATATCTGTCATATGCCTAACAAGGGACTCCTAGCTAGGAGTTCCTTTATTTCAAGATAGAGTAGCTCATGCTTTGCAAGTGCAGAATCCTACAGTGTAATATTCCTCTCCTTTGACACTGCCACTGCTGCTCTCTTCACTTCCACTCTAACTGAGGCTCATTTCTCTCCTAAATCATACCATAAAATGATTCTGAAAAAGGCAGAGGATTTACACTGGTGAAAAAAATACTGTTTTCTAAACATATAAATGAAAATAAAGAAAGAATTACTATTGAAAAAAGTACYCTACAAAAATACATTTTATAGAGAAATTGACATAATTTCCTTAGCTTTGCATACTGTATTTTCTGTTTGTATGCTTTTTTTCTGACCTAAGTATTCAGTATAGCTGGTGATTCATACATAGTCACCTATTCTAGGAGAACTGAACATTAAAATAATCTAAATAATATGTATTTATGTTCCCTCAGAAAACAGCTATTTTGTTCTGGAAGATAAAGAAATGTATAGAGGAAAGATCTTCAGAAATCAGTATTTCAGTATCTTATGTGGAGCACTCAGGTTACTAAGACCTACTAAGACCTATTTCTTCAATAGAAAACTGYTTTTACTCTCTGTAAAAGATATGAAAAACTAGTGTTGCCACCTTTAATAGGTCCCAAGGACTTTATTTTTTATTTTGTTTTGTTTTGTTTTCCTCAACTGTGTCAGTACTTTTTGCACAGTAATTGTTGAGCAAACTGAGGGTAAGTTGTACTATGCTGACTCCTCCAGATAAAAGGAAGTCTGAGTTCCTAGAGAGCCATTCTCATGATAGGCTTAACCTCAGTTTATGTGGTACACATAAAATGTGTGACGCACTGGATTCCCCTTAGTTCCCCTGCTTCTTTTTTTCCATCTGAGATGTGGCATGAGCTATGGAATGCAATCAGAGAGAAGAATATACAGGAAATAGAAGCCATAAACAAAAGTGATTGGTAGAGTCTCAGCAAGGGCTGGAATGCAGTTGTTGAAACAAACCACTGGTGACCCAGAAAGATCTGAAGCAAAGGAGAATGTTTTCAAGATGGAAATGTGGGACAAAGATGGCACACATGAGCTGGTAGTGGTTTCGTTTTTCCTTTTGTAGGCTCTATTCCAGATGTAGCCTTAAAATAACAGCAGCATGTTGGACCCACAAGAGGACAAGCCTGTGAGTTAGGAAACTTCCATCTTTTGTGAGATCCACAACGTGACTTTTTGAACCATGGAATCATTTTTTACAAGATGCCAATATTCAGAATTGTATAAACATTATCAGAATARTTCAGTTCCCATTTTAGACTTTTAAACAAATACCTTTATTAAGTTAAGGTGAATTAAGTTTAAGGTGAAAACTGAAAAAAGAAGAGTTATCAAGCAGGTAGTTGCAGTACGAGGGCAGCTTGGAGCAGCCATACATGAAGGTGACAATGTGTTTCCTAGGGTCTGTGTGACAGGACTTCTAGGMTCTGTTCACAGTTCTGCTTCTCATTTTGCTCTTTGATCTCTAGCAAGTTGCATCACTTTTCTGTCTCAGTCTTCCCAGCAATAAAATGCAAAGTGTATCTGTGAGGATATCAGGCATCTGTGAGGGCTAAAATTAAATCAGCAGAGGGCTTTGCTGATGATAGTATTCAAGAGCAGGATACTATATATAGGGACAGGGCTAAGTTTCAGTTATTTTCTTTAAGTACTAAGGAGCATAACAGTAAATATAATCTAGTTATGATAAATTGGAGCCTTGTTTGTGACATTATAGAGACTCAGATGTGCCTAAAAGTCTTTAGGTTCTAAGGGAATTAATTTTAACATTAATTTCAATGGAAGTAAGATCAGGTTCCAAGATATCAGAGCGGTAAAAAGCTCACTATACCATAAGATGGCTGGGCACCTTTAATTGGAATTAACCTTTTTTTTTTTTTCCCCCTTCAAATACTCTCCAGCATTTGCAAAGGAAACTGCAGTAACAAATCCAATTCTGCAGTAACACATTTTAAATCCTGAAGCAAAATTCAGCAGTTTTGGAGGGGCAGAATAAAGGAGMAGGGGCGGGGGAAGTGCAGTGGGAAGTATTTATAATCCCTTTAATATTTTAAAATTTAATTATTTCCAAATTAGGTTAACGAGACTGACAAGAATACTGCATCTAAAGTATGGAGCCCAGAGGCAGCACTGGAAAATGAAACAAGAAATTAATAACAAAAAAAACCCCTATTGCTTCAAGGCAGCAGACTGGAACACTGACATTCCATTACTCCGTCTGTCTGCTGAATTCATTTAGCATCTGTGGCCTAAATAGGCTAGTTTTAAAGAGGCACGCTCCAGTTTTTCTGTTTAGGGGTTCTGGAAGGGGGCAGGGATTGCCCATGGATTTCGCTTTGGTGGAAGCTGGCTCTGAAAGGCGCATGGGATTTGTAGCTGACAAGGTGGAGTAGTGCTAACCTGTTTGCAGCAGTAGTTAGAATGATATCTTGGAGCACTGTGTGATACCGTGCAGACTGTGCTCGGCAGATAGCGCTCAGGCCACTGCAGGGAGATTCCCGAGGGCAGCGCTGCAGCAGCCTTGTTGAGCCTCCTGCATCCTGCTGCTGAATTGCTAATTGAAAYGTTGAGTCTAACTCTGTAAAAGCATCCTATCAGCCATCATTAAAGTGCTGCCATTTCAGACATCTCTACACTCAAGGTCCACATGCTCAAAACGCTCCCTCTCACCTCCTGTCTGAAGCGAGGGTAGTGTCCAGCCGCATGCTGTTCCTCAGCACTGATCTGGTTCAGCAGGAGTGCCACCCACATCATCACTGCAGCAATTGCTTCAGCTCTCAATTTCTTCCCCAGGATGCTCCTTTTCAACTGCTAACTCAATCCACTCCTCCTTCGCTTTTGTGAGATCTAAGATCAAAAGCCTGAGGCAGTCTGGCTGCAGTATTACAGAGAGCTTACATGCATGTACAGGAGGTTAGATGGATTGCTTGATGACATTCTGAAAGAGAAAGAAGAGACTGATTCTCCAATTTATTTCCTATTGCCTTACAAGTGTTTCACTTCTGGGTATTTTCTGAAACATCTGGCTACCAGTAGGATATAACATACCAGTGTAACCTCCCAGTAAGATCAATTGTTTTAAGTGTTCTGTGTATTTCCAGTCGTCTTTGGCTTCCTTCCCAAGATTATAGAAGCAGGTCCATGAATTTCCTTGGAGCAGAATAGAAGATATTCTGTACAGTTGTATTTTGTCTGTGTCTTATGYGCATAATCTTAGATTCTCTTTTCACCAGTTTATCCTCTTTAAGACCTTTATTATAAATCATACAGAGAAGAAAACATTAATTTTATGATGGGTCATATAGAAGCTGTTAAAATTGGCTTTTATTTCCTTCTCCTCCTCCTCATTATGTTTTGCTCTGCATGTGACATTTATCAAAAGTTTTTGTGAAGTGTAACGGAGTTTCCTAGCAGGCAGAAGTTAAAGTTTCGCACCAYTTTACTGATGCAGTCTACCATGAAATGGGGCCGTGCGTTTTGATTTCAAGTGTGTAGGGTCCTGTTCAGCCAGACTCCCAGAGCAACCTACAAAGTTCAGGTCATCAGCTCTCACTATCTAAGTGAATTCCCATGGGYTTCTGGCCCTTATTAAACCAGCATCATACCTACTTGCTCACTTAACTGTCTAGCTTTGGCATTTCAGCATTTACATATCACAGATACATCTAAACTCAGTGATAACTGAGAAAAATCACTTGTCTTCTAGACTGCTAAAAGCATATTCAGTTGATTCATCTGGGATTATCTCAAATCCCATACTCTCAAGCAAAAATAAACAAAAAACAAAACAAAACAACTACCAAAAAACAGTGTTTAAAAAAATCTATAATAAAAAGGAATGTGTTAAGAGTTTGGTATATATCAAGCACTATAGAAAATTAAATGTTTTGCTTGAAGAATGCAGCGGTTAAAATAAAGACTACTGTAAACTGGAGGTGTACGAGTTTACAGCAGCTGAAGATTTAAGTCTTACTTTTCCTTGTCCCAATGGGCTAACACACCTGGGGGGGTTATAASTATTGTTATTGGGTATGCAGAGAAATGTCTAGTATCTGAGATATCTCGCCATATTTATAGTGACAACATGCAGATGGGGATAATACGAGGTTGGTTAGTAGTTAACAAGGATACTTCTTAGGGTGTCTTCTTCCCTTGTTGTCATTCTGCTTTTTCTGCAGACCATTGAAGTTGGAGCTAAATTGATTTAAAAATGCAGTTGCTAAGTATGAAGACTGCATTTAAGCTTCGTAATATTATTCACTTACTTTGACTGTTACTAAAGCTGTATACTCTGTAACCTTGTTTGCTTTGTTCTGAACTAGTTATCTATCCTTACAGGAGGCCCATCTTTGYTTTTGCAGTACAACAGAATTAGAAATAATTACCTGGATTGCTTCTTCCCATGCATGTGAGCTGCAGCAGAGTGTGACTGTAGGGAGCTAACCTCTGGTGAGTTCTTTTTTAAAAAAATAATATTACTGCTTCCTTCTCCCATTAGGCAGCAGTCCAGCATCTTCTCTGCTCTTTCTGTTCAGCACTAGTCTGGCCACAGGCAAAACCCTCAGAGGACTTGGTTAAAATGCATCTCTGCTGCACAGGCAAACATAAATTTTAATGTTGATGCAACTCATCAGTAACAGATTAAAACAGTAATGCTTCACTATTGTTCATGCTCCCTCTCACACTTAAGGGATCYATTCCCCTCACAGAGGAAATGTTCTGTGTTATTGAAAGAGGAATTATCATTATTATCAATTATCATTATGTTATAAAATGAGAACTGTACAGTTATAAATCATCAGAGAATTTTCTGTTGTTTTCTTTGAATTTTTTAAGCTTTGGGCTCACAACTACTTCTTCCAACCCACAGCCTATTCTGCTAAACTTGCTAAATTTCCACTAAAATTCATCTCAGCAAGAGATAAAAGAAGCCAAAACAACTTCAAATATCCGGATAGTTTATTGTGATATATATTCAGAATGCTTTCCAAGCATTCTCTAAAAATTACATTTAATTCTGATTGCTAGTAGCTCTCCTTTCAAAAATGTGCTTTGAGAAATTCTGTCTTTTTTAAAAACTTTGGTTTAAGGACTAGTTTAGTTCATTTTGCTGAGAATAAGCTCTCCCACAACTTGCTTCCCGACTGAAGTAATTGCTGTAACCCCTCAGTCCCACACAACCAACAGATAATTAGTTCCAATTAGTTTTCTCACAGGTGCTTGTGAAAYTTCCATTTGGAAGCAGTAGTTTCTCCTGAAAGTTTTGCTGAAGAGTAGAGAGAAGACTACTGCAGATCAAGAGTGAGAAGCTGATCCTGGTATGGGGTTTTTTTCTCCCCCTTAAGTATGAGGTGTTTTTTTTTACTTCTAGTGATTATGTATCTGCTCAGTCTGGGTTTTGTTCGGTCTCCCTTGCTTTGTAGACCCTGACCATTTTCTTACGCTGGCATTTAACTAGTGTAAGTTTAACTTTATTGCGTTTGTATACCAACATTCAGCAACTAAATGAGGAAGCCTCAGAAGGCCCATAATCTTCAGAGCACTACAAAACTTGTTTAAATATATTTCTGTTTGGCAAACATGTAGGACTGGATTAATTGAAAGRTCTCTGTTAGAAAACCTGCTGAATGTGGCAGGATTTTCCAGACCCACCTGGGATATTTTTACTGCCCACTGACTTCAGTGGCAGGAAAGCACCTGTGCATTGTTGAAAAATCTCTCTAAGTGATCTCACTAATCTATGGATTTAGATGCCTCCGCGCTTCAAGAAGTTAAACCCTTAATCCCCTGCCACTTGCTGTGTATTTCTTCTCATAGCAAAAGGTCTAACCCAACTACTGAAAAGACTCTTATGTGCTCCAAGGCTGGAATTTTAAGATTGTGTTTGTATTAGTATGGCTACTTACTTCTGATCTATACTGCATCTCTATTACAAGCCTTCAAGGGTAGCAGTAAATTAGCCCATCAATACATTGCTCAATTTCTAAATCCTTCCTGCAGACATTAAAAGAAATGGATGTGTGATCCACTTGGAAATAATTTCATGAAATAGGCGATAATAGGCTTGTAARCTCTTCAAAATAATTTGATCTCCTCAACCCACACATTTCTKCTCAATGTCATTTACATATTTGTGYCTGTGCTAGAAATCATAAATGCCTTTGCAACATAACATGCTATGAAATCAGTAATATAACAGATTTCTCTGGTAGGTAGGACAGGAAAGAAATGCCACTTCTTACAGTTGTTTGCAGTATATGGTCTTTAAAGGTATTTACTTCTGAAAAAAAAAAARAAAGGACTAGGATCCTTGTTCATCTAGATGTAACATCTAGACTCTAGGCAATCACATATTTTACTTATTGGAGCTTTAGTTTATTGAGGAGGGAAAAGAAAAAAAACTATGCTACTTTCTGTGATTGCAAAAAACGGTAGTGTCATCACTGGTTTGCTCATTTTGCCTTAAGTATGCTGTATTCCTTAAGAGACAGTCCATATTATGTGACTGAGAATAAGCAGGAATAGTAGATAGGTTGTTAGTAACRTTAAATGCCAAACTTGAATCATCTGTGCAGGATTTTCTTAAAAATGTACTGYTGTCATTATATATAATGTTTTGAAACTAGAAGCTTTTTTTTGAATATCATTTTAGCAAACTTGTATTTCAAGAAACAAAAGTAAATTTCCAGATATTGCAGTTACAGGAAAACCTTGCTGTTCTGACTTTAGCTAGTTGTTGACTTCTCAAATCTAGAGGAAATGTAATAATTAAAGAAAACCCCTTAATTCCATGACTTCTCGACAGCTAATCCACTATCCATTTGTATGATTAGAATGCTAGAGGTTGGCAAGTGACTGAAGTGATAATAATGACCACTTCTTATTTTGACTGTGTGTAGATTCAGGGCATTAAACCTGTCACTTTTCTCAGGACTGAACATTTTTTAACTTCRCATTTATGCCACTGCCATTTTGTGAATAAAGTTTCAAGCTTTATGTGGGAGGAAGAAGACAAGAAAATGTTGTGACAGGTGGTTTAAAATAAATAAGAATAGGACAAGCTCTGCTTKAAACTGCTTAAAGTATTGGAGTGTTAGGAGCAGTCCCAGCAAGCCTGGCTTGCAGTGCAGAATGCTGGTGAGATGGTCAGTTACAGCTATCATATGGTTTTACAATTTTCTGCATGGATATTATCACCACCATCACCGAGTGTGTGTGTTTGCRTCCTAGGAGATGTGCAAACATTAACTTCGAAGTACCACATGGAGACCCTGATTATAAATCCAGGTATAGGATACATAGCAGGGGGCTGAATGCTCAGTATAACACATCTAAGACTAGAATTTTGCCTTAAAGTTTTGCTTAAGCTTTGTTCTTCTTGGGTTACAACTGTAGTAATGTGAATAAGAAGCTATGCAGATGCTAACCAGATGTTAATATCAAACTGTAGTTCAACATGTTTTCATGTAATACTACAGTGTTACTATGGTGATAACAGATTCACTAGAGGTTTGATTTAATAAAGCAGGGTTGCATATTAGAATCTGTACAGTTACCATAGTTTTAGTCAAACAGTTGTGCTCCTGCTATAAGGCTTATGACACTGAGCTTAGTTTTCCTGGTAAATGTATTTTTCAGGAGGAATTTGCTATGTAAGGAGGTTCGAGTACATTGTCTTCCCTTCTCTCCARGGGCAAAAGAATACTGTTGAATATGAACGTTAGAAACATTTTGAGTTTTTTTTTTTTTTTTTAATGCTGTTTTTTAACTTCAAATGGAGTGCTATTTAGTGATCTAGCAGCTAATCCTGCCCAGGACTTCCAAGAGGACACAGGGAAGTTGGGTCCCGTTTGGGCCTCAGTTGGTTTCCCCCTATCCCTGCTCTCACAAGAGACCTTTTTRGCTTTTCTGGTGCAGGATCTTTCTAACCCACTGGAGCTTCATTTAATTGAGGGCAGTGTGGGTCAGAACTGGGAGCTCTAGGAGACCAAGAGGAGCTTTGGGCTTCTTTTATGCCTTAATAATAGAAGTAATAAGCATAATGATAGCGATAACCTTCCAGCTGAACCCGCGCGGTTTGTATGGCCTCGACGCTATTCCCAGGCAGAGGCCTTCATTGGTATTCCGAGCGCTGCCGTGTCTGTCGCTGCTCTGTGCACCCCGGGTCTGCGATCCTTGGGGAGCCTTGCGGCTGTCAAATTGACTTCCATCACTTCTCTCCAAGCTGAGAGATGAATTATCCCGCCAGCCATCGGACTAGACTGAGCAATCGAACTGGCCGCTCCTAAGTGATAAAATGCTGGCTCCTGGCTCAGACAAGCGGTCTGGCCTGCGAGGACGGGGAGGACAGTTGCGAGTATTGATGCAGTTTGTTTTTCCCCGTTGCTTCTTTATTCTTTAGAAGCTGCCACTGGGCTTTAAAAAGAAAAAAAACCCACAGAAATACTCCTTGGCTAATGATGTAGGAAGTGCCGGTGAATCACACGCGTATGTCGCCTCAGAGCCCCGCTGCGGGAGGCCCCGGCGGCTGCTGACACGGCGCCGAGCGTGTGGAGCGGCTCGGGGCGGCTCCGGGCAGGCAGAGCTTCCCCCAGGCCGGCGTGCCGGTAGCCGAGCACGACCCGCGCGCTCTGCCCGGCGAGCGCAGCGGGAACGGCGAAGCGGCAGGCCGTTTCCTGCCTCCATTTGGTTTTGAAACTAACAGGTGCTTAAAATGGAGGTGTTTCTGCGGTCCTGCCAGCGGTCCGCGGGTTTCCTGGTGGGGAGCAGCACAACCATGGGTGGTTCGGCCTGATTTTTCATGGGTTTTTTTTTTTKTTTGTTTTTTTAAACCAGCAAACTCTTGTCCACGCAGAGCCCTCCAGGCCTGCACGGAGCCAGGGTGGACGTGCACGCTCCACAGCAGCCGCGGCCTGAGCGCCTTTAAAAGGCTCGCGGAGGTCTCAGCCCCCCCCGCGCGCTCGCGCCGGGCCGCGGCTTCCTCGCCGCGCCGTGACCCCGGCTCCGCCCGCCGGGTCGCGGTCGCGGCGCCGCCTC